>CM076572.1:73136448-73438574 GCA_034641835.2 Pinus albicaulis | reverse complement strand
CTTTCAACCCGCAGTTCGAAAGGTGAAACCCGTTTACGAGCCATTACAGAGACCACACGTGGCAAATTTGAATTGGTTCCATGCGCATAGAGAACGCTTTCTCATTGGCTGGGGTGAACAGTGTTTGCTCACCCCAAGCCACTCATGGAAACGCCTATAGGCGTAATTATATAATATTTATCCTTTATTGCACTTAATATATTATATAATACTATTATATTATATTATATTAATATTTTCCAAATTGCACTTAAATATTTTTCTATACAATCTAACACTTAATATGTTAAATATTATCATATATTAATCCAATATAATATAATATAATATTAATAGTATTAGTATTAATATTAAATATTAGTTTTTTATTAATCATATTAATATTAAATAGTAATAGTACCAGCCTAGATCCATCTTAACCCCGAATCTACCAAGTATCGAGAGGAATCAAATCTCTTGAGGTGCAAACCTATTTTAGAGTGAAAAGAGATTTGATCCCTCTTGGTGTTTGGAAGATCCGAGGTTAAGATGGATCTAGGCTGGTTATAAAACCACTCATGTGTATTTGTTTTGTGTCCAAACGGTCCTTTATATAATGATAGATGACGAGAATAACCATAACAAAATAAGATATTTATTTCAAACCAAATATGCAATTGTCTTCATAATTGTCTCCACAATACCTTCATAAATCCCTCCTTGAATATTTCAACCAATAGCCATAGATAACTTCTCTCGTTTCTCTTCATATTTTATTCTCAGACTTCTAGAATTAGTCTACATCCTTACAATGATACACATTATTATTCTTGATCACAAGTAGAGTTATTTCATCATACTTTACACATAGTGTGTATGCATATATAAATTAGAAAGTACATGACGAAGCTAAAGAGAACATAAGACATCAATACATGTTCCATAATGAATAAGAACCACATAGCATAAGTTAAGAAGCAACAACAAACGAGCGAAGAAAATTAAGGATAACAACTAAAGCTAATCTTTTCTTTTTTGATTTTCCTTTTATGCACCTTTTGCCAACCATCGGGATTTGGTTCAAATAAAACCAAAGAAAATTCTTGTCCCACATGTGGGACTTCTTTTTCTTCATATTATTATTATTCTTGATCACAAGTCTAGCGTTATTTCAACATAGTTCCATTAACAAATACTTGTGATCTGATTGTTTCTCTTTTCCACTTGGTCCTTTGAACTGGTCTCATCTTCATTTTCTTGGTCTTCAATGCTCTTTGTCTTTTGCGATATATGGTCTTCTTCATAATTTGTTCTTGATTTTGTTCTGATATCTACAATCATAAATATAAGTTCAAGTCTATATAAGAAAGTCACCATCCACGAGAATACATGGGTCAGGAGTTATATTTTCCATTTTTCTAGAAATATTTTCTCATCCATGGTTCATCAACCATTCTTCCATCACAAGCCTTTACACGTACTTTTTATCTCCCCTACATCATCATCAATCATCATCTTGGGTTTTCTTTGGCTTACTTGTAATCATGCTCTCAATTCTTTAGCATCACATGGTGTCATATGGAAATACTATTTTTTGCACATACTTAATGCTTCATTACACTTATGGTT
This sequence comes from Pinus albicaulis, assembly GCA_034641835.2. Taxonomy (NCBI): domain Eukaryota; kingdom Viridiplantae; phylum Streptophyta; class Pinopsida; order Pinales; family Pinaceae; genus Pinus; species Pinus albicaulis. The sequence goes on along the minus strand of CM076572.1, from coordinate 73,436,966 downwards.
TATTATGTCACCAAGTACATGGACCTACCGATGATTGGATTAGGATTTCTATACTTTGTATGTGGATGTATATATTATATGTTAGCAGCGAGTTTGGTGAATACTCTTGTTGCACTCACATGTATATTGGCACTTGTGCATGCCACCTAGATGTAATCTTGGTGGAGGATTATGGTTGTGCCTTTGTGATTTCCACTATAGATACTTGAGCATTTGCAAATACATTAAAAAAAGGAGAATATTCACAATGTTCGAAGCTTTCACCGAGGGAAACACTACTCATATGCCTCACCTTGTATTAGTATGTGCATTTCTATGGTATTGATTTGATGATGTATGCCTTGCAAACATTGGTTACGATGTTTCTTTCATATTGGTGTTATGAGAAGCATGATTGATTGGAATTAAAGGAGTTAGCTCAGTTGGTTTTTGTCAATGTGGTTGGGCATTTGGCTAGTTCCATGCCAAAACGTGCCCAATTTTAATCCCCTTATGCTAGGCATACTAGTTTATGCCGATGGGTTTATTACAGAGGTTGTCTACAAATGAAGGGAAGCATTTCTTGGGTTTTGTTTCAAGGTTTTCCTTGGAAAAATATAAAAATAAAAAGAAGAAAAATAATGGATGATTGGTAGACTCAAAGGTTTTCTCATTCATTTGAACCATCCATTGAAGCATGTTGTTTATAATGAGGTCAAAAGTGATAGGTTCAAATCCACTCTAGTCCATTGAGGTTTCTAGCTACTATTATGGATGACGATTAAGCCAACCTACATCCAAATATTATAGGGAAAATGGGTGGGATCCAACGTTGATTTCCTTTGGAAGAAATATGGTTGACTAATTTAATATAGTTCTATTTCCTTTCCTAGGTATCTAATGAATTTCGCATATGATGGTTGATGCTTGGGATTCTCTTGGAATTTTGGAAACATGGGCTTTTAGATTTGATTATTTGTAATTATTAGTGTGGTTGAGGTCCTCAATATTTCACTATGGTGTTTTTGTCTTGTGCCTATTGCTGCAAAATATAGCAAGTCTAGTGAAAATATTCTTAGATGTTTTCACAAAATATAGTATATCCAATGAAAATATTCACTAGGCGTGGGGCTAGACCTTAGGAAAACAATGGGGAAGGGCTGTCACTATCACCGCAACAACCTTCCTCATGGTGTTTAATAGGATTTCAACCAAAAAGACGACTTAATTATGCCACCTATAAGGTATTCTAATACTAGATATCAAGGTGACTAATTTTGGATGCCTAAGTATAAATAGAGGGCTTGGTAGGGCCAAAGATGACCAAAGTATTCGAAGTTAAGGTTCAAGCTCTAAGGTTAAACCAATAAATACGATACTATAAGTTAGGGTTTGAGTTCTATTCAATATTAGGGCATGCAATGACATATAACAACCTTATAAAGACCATACAAATGATGTTCAACAAGAAAGGAATAAGGGTTTCTAATAGAGACTAGGGCTAACTCAAGAAAACAAATTTTAGGGTTGCTAGATGTGCATAAAAAATAATAGATTGAGGTGACATCAACCCTTCTATGACATGCAAGACAACCTAAAATGCTTTATTTTTCTTTTAGAATATTTATATAGGTTGATCTACACTTTAGAGAAACTTTCAAGAAATAAAACACTACTTTACACACAAATATGCACCTAAAACCCTAGCGGATGCCCTAATTGTCTAGGAGAGAGATGGTTTAAGGAAAATTTATTTGATATTTAAGGTTGACCAACACAATTCTAGAACAATGCCTTAACCTTAAATGAAAAATCGAGTCGTAATGGAGCAAAGTACCAAGGAATGACTCTGATAGAGTAAGGGGGGATGCTCTAAAGAATTCACTTCTAAAACCCTAGATACCATTTTTGTGAGGGTATAAATTAATTATAAAGTCTGCACACTAGGAGATTCCTTATATACTATGAAGAATTCAATTTTACATGCAATTATGATGCCAAGTTTCACCAATGATAAACATTTAGGCATGGAACAATATAAACCATATCAACATTAAAAGCATGTCAACTATTAATAATCAATAATAAACTTATAAAATATTCCATATTAGCACTTCTTTTAATCCCATAATAGCGTCTTGTTGAGGCCTCAATAACCCCCCTTAGTTTTCTTAAAAATCTAAGGACCCCCATTGTAAATTTTGAAAAATTTCCTTTGATTACATTTTATTTTGTTTGCTTTTTGTTTTATAATTTTAAACTTTCAAGGTTTCTAATCATCTTCCACTCTTCGAGAGCTTTCTAGTGATATACAATTTTCTTCATTTTGAGTCCTGGATCAAAAGTTATGGCCCTTAGAAATTTTGTGGTTTTTCTTATGTTTTCTTGTTGGCGTGGAAACCTAGGTGGAGTGTGATGTGGTAATAATCATGTGTACCTTTCTTATGCTTTCAAATCCATATTCCTTGAGAATATCTGGAGTAAAATTTTACGTTGTTAGATAAAATTTTTCTCATCTTGAACCTCACCTTCTCGCCACTTTTTAAACTTTGAAAATTGTTGAGAAATAGAGAGCCTAAGGCTCTGGGATGACATGGAAATTTTTCCATGTTTCCCTCCACAATGACACCACATTTCACTTCATTCTAGCCCTATCAACATACCAAAATCACCTTTTCCACTTTCCATGTGGCACTTCCACATAGACAAAAAATTAGTAATCTAGCCACACCAATGTTATTGTCAGCGCATCTCAGATCATGCCATCTTGGAGGAATAAATCTCAAGGTTTTTAATTTTTACTTAAACCTTTTGAGAACCTAACACCTAAGAGAGAAAATTTTTCATATCAATGGCCATATTTTTGTGTGAGTTAACTGGCCAAAATTCAGTGGTCAAATTTCGAGTTGTTGAAATCTCAAGGTCACAGGATCTCGAGGGTTTTCATTTCTGTTATTTTCAAATTACCCTAAGATTTCTTAGAGGCTGAGATCTAAGAATTGAGAGTAATTTATTTCTATATATAATTTTAGACGCTGATATCTAAGACTGGAGGGTCATTTATTTCTATATTTAATTTTTGAGGCTGAGATCTAAGACTTGAGGGTCATTTTTATTTTATTTTATTGTTTTATTGTAGTGATTATTTTATTATTATTAGGTGTGTGTGATGTTTGTTGCGCATGGCGCAACAGGGGGGTGCAGCAGGCCCCCCAGTTGGGGGATTTGTAGGGGGGTGGTAGCCCCCCGTGTCTAGGGCAATGCCCCGGGAAATTTTTTTGGACCCTATAATAGGTGGGTGGACCTACCTATGGTTTTGTGCATGGGTTTTGCACATGATGGTTTTCTGTCCATGGTATTTTGTAGACCTAGTCAAGGGAACCACGGTTATGTTCTAATATAGGGTTAATTGATTGGGGTTTATGAATGTTTTGACATGTATATATATGTATTGTAACATTGAAAGTAATATGATGAAAAATCAATCTCGGAGGCCGAGGTATGAAATTTGTGTGCTTCATTTAATTCATGGTAAAAACTTTAACGTGAGTGCCCTCCTCCATACCTTCCAATTGGATTTCACACAAATTACTCTAATCACTCAAAACAATATCAACCTTTAGAATCTTACCTCTGTGATCCATGTGTGATACAACCGTAACTGCAATTTAACGAAAATAATCGTGGACCCATGGGTTAGGACCCACATAAACTCTTTATACACAACATATTATAAATTTAGGGTTATTAACATACATCCACTAGCGATCAAACAACGCTTCACTTTATAACAGATCCCATACAACTCAAATCACTTGCATACATGCAGACATGGTTCCAACGTCCCACCATCCATAGACCAATCACAATGCATCGCGTTTTAGAAAACCTACCAACGACCTTAACAACGAACTTATCCTTCCGCCGATGCGAAATCGCGCTGTAATCTCTACTGTAGATCTTCACTAGATCTAACGGCCATATTGTACCTGCTCACACGTCATCTCCTGTCCGCATCGCATCGCAAACAAAACACTATATTGTGCCAACTCTTAACGTTAAACCTTAAAATTGCTGATGTACACTAATGCACAATGATGACACGTGGCCTCCCCGTATCGCATCGCATCTTTCCGTCCTTCTGCATCCCATCGCAAGTTATCTTATTTACCTTGCGAAATACTTAACACTTAAATACTACAATCGCCAAAGTGAAATTGCGCCATGCCGACACGTGTCCACTTTGCACTTTGTCAACTTACCTTAACTGTTCATCTCTTATCTTCAGATCTGCGATCTAATCTCGTCCGTCTGTTCAACCTTCTCGGCTCTTATTCTCCTCTTCTTCCCGCTCTAATATCTGTCGTCAAATCTTATACCCTTAGCTCTGCGATTCCATCATTGCTGTCGATTCCTCTCTTAGAGTTCTTCTAAGTGTATTTTTTTCTTTAGTCGATTGCTCCTCTTTCAACGGCCACTGCTCTGCAATACTGTTCTCCTCCACTTGACTCCTCCTCTATCCTTCTGAGTTTGTTCAGAATTCTTCAATGCTATCTCCCTTGAGCTTGTTCTTCATCTCTCATCCTTCGATCTCTGCCATAAATTTGTCTACACGAAGTTAATAGAAACCTCGTCTGCTCGCTCAGTCTGTATATTCATTAATAGAAACAATGTGCCTATATAATAACACATAAATGCAATACTTGATTTCGACAGGGAAATAAAAAAAACAGGTTAAAACAGAGAGCCCGATCAAAATCCAAAACACTTGGAATTAATCTATAAATGAAAATACACAGAACCAAGCCCTAGGATGGCTAATTTTTACATTTATTCCTACTCTTTGTTCAAACCTCTTTCACACCTATTTCCCTCTCATTCTCTCTTTTTCTCTATGGATGGAAAAACCCCACAATGGTGGATTTGGTTTTTTTTTATGCCTTTCCCAAAATCTCCATATGGTTGAGAAACTGTTATTCAGTTTCAAAACAGTTTATTCAACTAAATGCCTAACTAATCCTAATCTAACTATTCTTTTAACCTACATATTACAATGGCTATGTTAGCCCAAATTAACTTTAAACGAAATAATTTAAAACTAAAGTCTTCAAATTATTAGGACTACTAGACCTCTTCCCAAGCCAAAACATGTGACCAGCTTGTCACATTGCTAGCTCTACCTTAATTCTTCTACATCATACTCCCAAGGTAAGAGAATTCATGACCTCTTGGTAATGTGTCTTCAACGCTTGAATCTTCCAGGATCCCAAACTCTGTTCTGCTGCTGTCCATAAGGTGCATTGTCTTCACCATTCTTTAGTTGCAATCTTCCAAGCTTCCATTCTTTGTACTATAGTGCTTCATTTCTTCTACCTTCATTGTTCTTCACTTTCCAAACAATTCCACAGTGGACTACTTTCTTCATTTTGCTATAACACTTCTTAGGTATTTGCATTAACTCCCATAGTTCATCTATGGTTTCTTTCAATTCAATATTATGCTATAATATAATCTTATTTCCAGTCCTCTGCCTACACATTCTACTACACTCTGTCCCAGATATTGCTGCAAATATTACTCTGGACATTGCTGCCCCCAAACTTCCTGAATATCTCTGAAGAGATCTCCCTCTGCAACATCCCTCTTCTTTTCCTTGTTTGCAAATTTACTGTCAAAAGGTAAATTTCCTTCTAATTCTCTGACTGTAGTAATATATTTATTCAATCTTTCCTGTATACTAGTTAACACAATTAAGTTTTGGAAACTAGTATCTATGTTTGTTTCAACTACAGTTTGAACTAGTTCCATGTTATTTTCTGTAATCGCTTTCTCTTGTTCAAATGATTTCAGCAAGCAACTCAGCCATTCACTAATTACTTGATTCCCTTCAAGTACCTCTTTAGTATGCTGTATTATAATTTCAACGTAACTCTCTTCGTCTTCCTTGATAACAATCCATTGTTGTCCTTCTGCTTCTTGACTAGTCCTAATAGTCAATTCAGTCTTTTCCACTTCTAGGACCGAATTTCCTTTAGCTTGAGACATAACTGCCTCACTTTCATCTTTATAGCTTTCTTCTTTCTTGTTACTAAGCAAACCTCTTTGTGACACTGCTTCTTCATCTTTAACTAGAATAAAATTCTAATTCTCTATTTCTATGACAGTCCTAAATTTCCATACAACAATCTTCCTTTGGCTATTTAAGCAAGCCAATTCCTCTTTGTCCTCATCAAGAACAAGTTTCATCTCATGAGGCATTACTAATTCATCTCCATTAAAGTTACTCCCTTCATTAAATAAGGAAATTATGAATTCCTTCTGTGGCAACAACTCAACTTGGTCTTCATCATACCTTGCTTGACAATTTTCTTCCTCATTATACTTTGCTAGATAAACTTCAACTTTACTTGAGACAATTCCAAGAGATGGACTATCTTCTACACAACCTGCAAACACATTCAAATTGTCAGCATTAAACTCACAAGACCCAATGGTCTTATTTGATGACTCAATCACCAAATCTTTCTCTTGCTATTCTAAGTCTCTTTCAGGACTCAGAAAGTCTTCACTAGTCTTCTTTTCAGCTTTCTCAAGAATAACATATGAATTCTTGATATCATATTTTGCCTCTTTCTATTCTTGGCCATCATCATAAGCCAATTCCTCCTTGTTTTTAGCTTTCACAGTAGGCTGGAAATCATTTCCTTCACTTAGCTGTGCATGTGCATGTATTTGAGACTCAACTATCCCATTTTCTTCTTGAACATAATTCAGACTCTGTCCTCCCCCTTCATCCTTTATGAAAACATCAAAAAATTGTCTTTATTTACCGATTTCACCTGCAAACATACAATAATCATTTGTTTCAAAACCATAAGGATCCATAGCCTCTCTTGTTGTCTCAAACATCAACTCTTTCCATTGGTTCCCATCCTTCCAAGGATCCATGAAACCATTAGCTGGTCTCATGTCTTTATCTTCATTACTACTATCAGCAAGAATAGACCCTTGCTTAGGTTCACATAAGTAAACCTCTTCCTCAACACACATTCTATGCTGTAACTCAACTCCTTTGAGTTCTTCTTCTAGCTGAATTCCTGTGTCAGATCTCATCCTGCTCTGTAACTGACTCCACTTTACTCTTTTATTCCAAAGAAACTAATCATACCTTTGGTGTTCCATACTCCCTCGTATGAATTCTCTCAAAACTTCTAGTTGCACTTTTATCTCAGCTAATTCTCTATCAAGTTTATTCTTACTTGATATTTCATAATCTCCCTTGGAACCTTTACTATGCCATCATTAGCCATAGTCTTATTTCCTTTATGAACTCGTCTTTGTTCATCATGGACTAGAAAAAATCCATCTAAACAAGCTAACTCCACCAACCTGTCTGTAGATACCACACCAAGATTTTCCATGCTTAGTATTTTACTGGCATCTCTGCTGACTTCTTTCTTTCGATTGTGACTCCTCCTTGAACCTTTCAGATAACCATTGGCGGTCATCTCTTCTAGGAACTCCATTTCTTCATCACATGTTATGATTATTTCATATTCACGCTGTCCTCCATATTCCATGACAATTCCTAACGGCTGTCCTTCATCCTCCATACCTGCAATTTCTTCAATAGAATTCCTATTAGTATTATTATCATTTTCTTCAAAAAAATAATCCATGTTCCAGTTCATATGCAAGAACTTTCTTTTCATACTCTGCTACTCTAAGTAATGCTTATTCTTCTTGAGCATTCAACCTATGCTCCCTCTTCATCTGAAACCCATGCCATTTCAATTTCTTCCTCATAATCCACCCACACCTCTAGTCTTCATCACTCCTCTGTAGCAACTCTATCAATAGATCAAGATGGGTTCTCATCTCAACTATTTCTCTCTTATATTCTTCGTCAATCATCTGCTCCCATATGCCATTTTTCTTGGCATCTTCCTTCTTCACTTTGTGGTTGCCTCCTAAACCTCTGCTATGACTTTCAATCGTCATCTTCTTGAGTTCTTTCACCCTTTATGAGCTGCACTAGCCCCTGCAGTAACAGTTATTCCTTCTACAACTTACCTCACCAAAATTCCTCCCTGCTTGGTCTTTTGGCAAGTACTGGTCCTCAATCTAGAACCCTCCTTGAGAAATCCTCTATGCTCCTTCTAGGCTCACCCTCACAACTCATCTGCACTTGAGAACACTACTATCCTATTATATTTCAACCTCAACTGAAATACTAGGTTCTGACCACACTTATTCTTCTTCCTAGAAACCCTTGCTAGCTTCCTTCATCACTCCCCTTAAAGGCTGTAATATTCTTGCTGAGATGTTTTCACTCCTGCTGCTACTTATTGTCTATGCTACTACTTTATCCATGTTGTTGTAGCTCTTATGATTTTTTATAAGCCTTCAGTCCATAGTCTTACCTCTTAAGGTTCACTCAATTAGAATCAATGAGCAATCTTTCTCAACTCTTCTTAGTTCAAAGTCCTTCACACTGCCTCTCAGATCTTGTTGCTCTGATACCAATTGATGCAACCGTAACTGCAATTTAATGAAAATACACGTGGACCCATGGGTTAGGACCCAAATAAAATCTTTATACACATCCGATTATAAATTCGGGGTTATTGACATACATCCACTAGCGAGCAAACAATGCTTCACTTTATAACAGACCCCGTATAACTCAAATCACTTGCATACATGCGGACAGGGGTCCAGGGTCCTACCATCCGCAAACCAATCACAATACGTCGCGATTCGGAAAACTTACCAACGGCCTTAACAACAAACTTATCCTTCCGCCGATGCGAAGTCACGCTGTAATCTCTGCAGTATATCTTCACTAGATCTAACGGCCATACTATACATGCTCACATGCCATATCCCGTCCACATTGCATTGCAACCAAAACACTATACTGTGCGAGCTCTTAGTGTTAAACCTTAAAACCGCCGATGTGCACTAATGCACAACGATGACACGTGGCCTCCCCGCATCGCATCGAATCTTTTTGTCCTTCCGCATTGCATTGCAAGTTATATTTTTTACCTTGCGAAATAATTAAAAATTAAATACAACAATCACCGAAGTGAAATTGTGCCATGCCGACACGTGTCCACTTCGCACTTTCTCAAATTACCTTAACCGTTCATCTCTTATCTTCAGATCTGCGATCTAATCTCGTCGGTCCGTTCAACCTTCTCTACTCTTCTTCTCCTCTTCTTCCCGCTCTAATCTCTGCCGTCAAATCTTATACCCTCGACTCTACGATTCCATCCTCACTGTCGATTCCTCTCTTAGAGTTCTTCTAAGTGTATTATGTTCTTTAGTCGATTGCTCCTATTTCAACTGCCACTACTCTGTAATACTGTTCTCCTCCAATATCCTTCCAAGTTTGTTCGAAAATTTTCAACGCTATCTCCCCTGATCTTTACTCAGCCTGTAGACATGTGGATCCCTCCTGATCTTGTTCTTCATCTCTCATCCCTTGGTCTCTGCCATAAATTTATCTATACGAAGTTCATAGAAACTTCGTCTGCTTGCTCAGTCTGTATATTCATTAACATAAAAAATGTGTCTATATAATAACATATAAATGCAATAATTTATTTCGAAAGGGAAATAAAAAAAACATGTTAAAAAAGAAAGCTCGATCAAAATCCAAAACACTTGGAATTAATTTATAAATGAAAATACACAGAATCAAGCCTTGGGATGGCTAGTTTTTACATTTATTCCTACTCTTTGTTCAACCCTCTTTCACACCTATTTCCCTCTCATTCTCTCTTTTTATCTATGGATGGAAGAACCCCACAATGGTGGATTTGGTTTTGTTTTATGCCTTTCCCAAAATCCCCATATGGTTGAGAAACTATTATTCACTTTTAGAACAGTTTATTCAACTAAATGCCTAACTAATACTAATCTAACTATTATTTTAACCTACAGATTACAATGGATATGTTAGCCCAAATTAACTTTAAACAAAATACTTCAAAACTAAAGTCTTCAAATTATTAGGACTACTAGTCCTCTTCCCAAGCCACAACATGTGACCAACTTGTCACATTGCTGGCTCTACCTTAATGCTCCTAGATCAATGTGGGATATCTATTTTAAAATTTCAATCAAGGGCTAAAATTAACCCATGAATTTGATCAACGGTGGTTGAGCATCAACTTCTAGAGAATAATTATAGAATGCTAATATTGTCAAAGATATAAAGATAAATGCCCAAAAAAACTGAAAGAAAAAGGTCCATGAATTTAGCATGAGATTATTTGGTTCATTGGCATGAATTAATTCACCAAGTAGATAGAATCAGGGAGCAGATTTCTTGATGGTTATTTTTTGTCCAAATTGGGAGGAGAAAACTAGTAAAATCCAATAAAGGATCGACATGTTGTTTTTGTTTAGATTCTCTAGTAATTTGTTTTTTCATTTTACTAATTAAATATTTTATGTTGCACACAAATATGTATTTAGTGACTCATGATTCATGGATTGGAACTCCAAACTTAAGGATTTGATCCTCCAGCTCTAGTAAAATCAAAGAATTGATATTCATTTTCATTTTTTAATTATTTGTTGAACTATCGTTAAACATAATTCTATTTTAAATTAATTTTTAACATTATTTAAATGAAACCTGGGATGTTGGGAGCAAGGGGGGGTTCATTTTGTGGAAAAGAAACTAAGCCTTTGCACAAATGTAGAGTTTAATTCTAGGAAGAAATTTGGAACCCGCAGGATCGAACCAGAGAGGATATGTTGAGCATCAGAAAAAATCATGCTGTCACGAACCATTATTTGAAATATTTTGTACTCTGGAGCTTGTGACTAGATCTCAATTTCTATAAATTGTTGTTGGAATTTGAAAGTTGGTTGCTAGCCTGTAAAGTTTATTCAATTCTTTCTTTTTTTTTTTAAATTCTATATTAGTATGTGTTGTATTATTTTGCACCACTGTTAATTTCATGTAATCACATGCTCATTTAAAGCCAATTTAAAGATATATTCTCATGGTTGGTAAGATTTATATCAAATTTGAATGTTGAATTCAGGAGAACCTGTGTATTGGATGGTAAATACTTTGTAGTTTAATTACATACCCTTTTTTCACTTTAACCATTGATGTATCATATGAACTAATTCTATGATACAATAATGTATCTTATCTTGAATTCAATTGTTATCATCTGAGTCTAAGTTTGTGTTTAAATGGTTCTAGTAATTATTATTTAGATAACCAAATATGCACGTGTGTCTTCAATAGTTGTGAATCATATGAACTATTTATGTGATTTATCAGTTCATTTTAATCTTAGATTGAGTTATTCTCTATTCACCTTTATCTTGATTGAGATTGGGACCATTCCCTCACTTGATCAAGATAATTTAGAAGAATTAGTTTTAGATTAATGATAGGATAGTTATTTCTGTCATTTGAATGTTATCTTAGACTGCAATTAGATTTAAGAGATCATATTAGAAAGTATCCTTATGAGGATCAATTCTTTTAGTGGCAAGCAAGCCCACATACCAATCATAATCACCAACATCAATAGATAAAGGTATAACTGGGGCCTTGATCGAGTGATCTTCCCATTGTTGGCTTGGTCAAATCTGAGCATCAACATTTTTGATACTTGAAGGAGGGCAGACTGAAAAGCTGACCCTATAGAGCTTTTTGCTTTAATTTTCTTTTATTTTTAAATGGATCCTTCCCAAATCCCTATTTGGAGATGTGTTTATGGATGAGTATCATGTACTACTGCTTTAAATATAGTAAAAATCTTGTCTAAAATTAAATTTTATGGTGAAAGTGAAATATCCGCATCTGAACATGTTTTTCAGTTTATTCACAATTGTGTTTCCCATGATATCGTCCATGAAGGTGTCATGTGCAGGTTATTTACTCTCACATTTGAAGGCTGAGCGAAAACATGGTGCGAAACATTATTAGCCACATCCATCCATACATTCAAGTAGTTTGTAGATGATTTTTTGTTTTATTTTGAGGATTATGATTCAAATTGATATACTATGAACTAAATAATATTAGGATAACACCCAATGAGTCATTAGAATATTTTTCTATAAGATTGATCCATATTTTTTATATATTTCCTTTTAAGGATATGCCTTCCATTAGTGAATGTTTTGAACACCTTATTTCTCATCCTAATAATCAATATCAGCTAATCATTAATAAATCTAGATCATATATTAATTCTCATCCACATAATGATTTATATTGACATGAAAACTCTGAAGATGTGGAAGCTATAAGTGAACAACATTGCCTGACAATTTTTTTTCACTCTCATATATATGGATTAGGGGGAACATTATACTTTGAAAGATTAACATGTGACCAATGACATTTCTCATCTGCCAACATATTCTTTAAATAATGAAGAGATCTCTTGTACATACAACGAGGTTTCATATCCATGAACATAATAATGAAGAAGTTTTGGGTAGACACGAAGAAAGTTCCCCCTTGTATAAAATACTATAAATAACTCATGATTAGAAGGGATTGGATCTAAAATATAGAATGATCTTCTCATAGTTCAATTGTTGAGATTCAATATCAATTTCTTGGGAATTATATTAGTGATCGTTCTTCTAATTCTCCATCAGAAACAACTCTTGAATCTGCTTATTTTGAAATATATTTTGATGCTATCTTACCTTCATATCTTAAATGTGAACATTAAAATGTTTTAGATAACATTAGTTATTCATACTTTCAGATAGAGCATGATAAGTATATAAATCAATTGAATATTATAGAAGAAGAATTGAAATTATATATGAAGGTTACTATTCCATGAGATGCTTTTATTTCATTTCATCTTACACCTATTTTTCCTTATGTCCCGACTTATTCGATGATTCTAATTCCGAGGATATCATTTCAGATCCCATGGCTTTTCCTTCAATAGGAATGAATCTATTAAAGTGAAAGATGATGTTAACTTACATGAATTCATCTCCTCCCATGCATTTAAGTGCTCTCAACCTTCAATATGGGAGAAAGGAATTTCTTTAACAAACATTTTTTACAAGGGGCCTTCCATTGATTCATTTTCATTTAATATCAGTGAAGAGTTTTTCTATACAAATAATAAACTAGGTGAGACTAAGGGTTTTAATAAAACAAATGATGATATTGGGTGCCATCCTATTTGTAACAACTTATCTTATACAATGAAGGATGACAACCTATATACATTGTTTAATCCCACTAATTCACCACAAGTTGGTTATTTAAAGTTTGAATTCTTAGTGACTTGTCAAGAGCTTGAGACACTTCAGTGGCAACCATTGGTTATCTCAGTTCTCATGATCTTGCTAAGATATCTAAAGTTATTCGCATCAAGATTCTTCAACTAAATATTCTTCATAGTAGTTTTACACATGATCCACGCTCATCTATAAAATGTTTGCAACTTTTTCACATCAATCATTGCACATATCATGAAAGAATAGAAGATTGGTTAAAATAATATTTCCATGCAAGATTTTTTGTAAATAAAACTGCTCTTTCCTTGCACATGTTGAATATAGGTATAAAATTTTATTTTTCTTTGTTTTTTTCTATAATTTATTAATTCCTGATGTATATATGTTTCCGGGTTTACATCTACTTAGATGGCTTCATTGGATGTTTTAATTTACATAGTTCTAATCATCCATGTAGATTATAATAGATTTAGGAGTAGACACAATTAATTTTTGTCTATTTTTAGATTAATTTTCTTTCTTTTCATCAAAATAATGCATTTATGAATTAATATGTCAATCTCAAACTAGCGACAAGTCATCACAAGGTCATATCTAGGGTAGTTCTCTTTACCTTTTCTCCTCTCTTAGTAATTTTTCATCTTGCTTATGCTTACAATCATTAAATACATTTTCTATCCAAGTCTATTTCTCAACTAATCATTTTGAGGACTTTGATGTAAAATGTTTAGTTTCAGAAAGTGTGAAGAAATAAGTCTTTTAAGAGAATAAAATGGGAAAGAGTCTAATATTTTCTTACACATCACTTCCATTACTTTAATATTTTAACGTGTAACTTATTTAATTTGGCTACAATATTTTGAAATTGTTGTCATAATTGTACATCTAGTTTAAACTGTATATTTTTTTACTATGGAATCTTTTATATTATTTCCTTTATTTCCTTTGAATAGAAGGCGTGAATAACAACATATCTTATAATAGTGAAGTAAATATATCATAATATAAAAGGAAATGATGTCTTTACATGTTAAATTATTAATTATATTTAATAGGGCTAGGAGTCTTGGTTTAAAATCTAATTTATCCCTCATGATCTAATTATTCCTTTCCTTTTTAAAACTATGATATGATGAGATATGTACTGATTACGATTTTATTATATTCAGGGTCTATCTTAATGCACTAGTTTGCAATAGTTTTTTTTTAACTTTTCTATATCTTTATTTTCCTTTTCTACATATTCAAGAATGACTCAGTATGGTGATTCTTCTATCATAAATAAGGAATTTACAAGATTTTCTATGGCTTTGGTTTTCAGATCCTTTGAATTTATGTCAATAGTTTTGTACATTTTCTCTACTTTTCTTTTGATTTCTTTTCAAATTTGAAGTATTAAGTTTTATGTGAGAAATATCTTAAGGCAACACAAATAGAATCTATACTCTATTATTATAAATGAGTTTTATTTATTTAAAAACAACTACATTAATTTTCAATTCTTATTTATTCACTATCAACAATGGAGGAACACTAAAACATATTTCAAATATTATAGTTCTCTTTTAAACAAAGGAAATAATCTTAGTCTTTTTTCTTTTGAATCCCACCCCATTAAATAAATCCTCTGCATTGGTACATTAAGGGAAATATTTTGGAGTTAAACTTATAGAGTATTAAATCTATTTTATTCAAAAAATATATAAGAGCATCTCTTGTACTACCCCGCTCTCTTTTCCCAATTGCATATTGCAATTCTCTACAAAGCAAATCTAAAGAGTGGAATTTAACGTAAGAGAGTTTAAAACACTACAAGTGTGGGAAGCACAAGTAAACCTGTAGGGGATATGTATGCCTGTTGATAGTGGGGTTGTGTATAACACCACACCCCACATTTACCCACTTTTACAACTTACTCGGGTAAACATAAGCTAGGTATTACTATGGGTTACCCAACATACAAGATCTAGTTATGGAAGCGGGGTCCATTTGTCTAACTTAATAGAACACTCAAAGACACATGATCACACAGATGTCAAACAATTTTCATTAGTGACCTTTTCCTTGAGCTAGAACCACCTTCTCACCTAGTTTACATCCCATTCGCACACATGCAAGCTTGTCAGAGCGGATAGAATCCTCCAACCGCACGCATAACCCATCCTCCATGTGGCTATGGCCAGGATTTCCTCCTTTTGTGCTTGTGGCCACGAACTCAATTCCATAATTTTAGGCCTAGCCTATAGGCCAACTGCCCATAACTTCCCAAAACTTTATCACAAGGTTCCCAAGTCTTCACATCCTATTTATATGCTTTGTTCTTGTTCAATCTTGCCAAAAACATGTTAATCATTTACATAAACACTTTGTAAACATTGTACCTATGGGTCATGAATGCATATTGGTTCACTTTTTCATTAGTTTCATTAGATGTTCATCAAGAAGCCTTACTTCCCTCTCATGCTAGTTGTAGCAAACACATATTAGCTCATGAATTAATATAAACTATTCAATAACTTGTTAAACCATGAGCAAGATCAATAACAAGAGCACATCATATAATAAGAAATAAACTGTGCATATAACCAACATTTAACCAAAATGAAGCCATGCCAAAACAATCATATAATAACATAATAAAAAAAGACTTGTGCTCATTTATCTCATTAAAGAATAACACATAATAACATATGCATAGTGCCAACCAAATCATGGACTTCCACATAGCACTTGACCATAGATTGGGGCTGAACAAAATATTACTTCTAGCCCAATCACTCCTGTGCCATATTACAAGCACGAATGTTGGATCACATGAGATAAACCAAAACATAACCATACAGGGAATCCAAAGGAAACCACCTCCATCCTCATACGACAATGATTTCTCCCAATACTGGGTCTAGAAATCACCAAACCAATACAAGCT
Source organism: Pinus albicaulis (assembly GCA_034641835.2). Taxonomy (NCBI): domain Eukaryota; kingdom Viridiplantae; phylum Streptophyta; class Pinopsida; order Pinales; family Pinaceae; genus Pinus; species Pinus albicaulis. The sequence goes on along the minus strand of CM076572.1, from coordinate 73,420,801 downwards.
TGGATGCCTCATAATTTCTTCACCATACCTAGAGGAATTTTCCTGTCTCCACCCACCTATCAAGAGCTTCCAAAAGAAAACCATCTTCACCCTCAAACCTTGGGATTTTACTGAGAACACCTCAAACATGATTCAAAATCTAACGACAATCCAAAGCTCATCTAAAAAAGGAACCCACTACATCATGGCTTTCCACGAAATGGAATAAGGAAAGGTTGTACATGATTGTTAATCCAATAGAATCCCATGTCAATGAAAACAAAAATGACCAACAAACCAATGCATGAACCGTGCATTCGAATTCTAGCAAGATAATCAAACATGCACATTTTTACCTGCAAATCCATAGTTTTTTTCTGTCCTTGCTTGTTGCTATCCAAATCTTCTTTTTGGCTACCCTTGAATTCCTCTTCCGTTACTTGCTTTCCTTGCTTGTCTCTTTCTTGTGTTTTTCTTGTGTCCAAGTGCTCTTCTCCTCCTTCTTAATGTAGTTTTCTCTGATTTTTCTGTGCTTTTCCCAAAGAGAAAGCTATAATGTTGTCTCTCCAATTTATTTTTCTTCATTTTCCCTTGCATGCATATTATTTTACTATTTTTATCCTTTTCTAGTCTCTTCCTCTTCCCCACATGCTAAACTGGAATTTATTTCATTTTCCTTTATTACTTTTTCATTTTTCATCATGTCCTTGCTAGTTTGTAATAATTAATTTTGACTTTTTTTGCCTTTTGCCTCATGCCAATGCTAATGAAAATTTCCATATCCAATAATAAATAATTAACCACAAGCGGATCCTAATGTAATGTTTTTCCCCCCATTCACCTTGGAATACATATCCCATGATCTTGGTTTTATTTTTGCTTTTATAATGTCCATACATTATTTATTTACATGGAAATTCAACCTGGGGCTATTACAAACCCCTCCCCCTTAGGGGAACGATGTTCTTATGACTCTTATGAGAAAACAAAAATAGTTGAAAGCATGGAAAAAATACTTCTTATTGGAGCTTTATAACAGAACTCGATGCAATATTTACAATTATATATATATATACACACACACACACACACACACACCACACACACACACACACACATGAGAGAGAGAGAGAGAGAGATACCTAAGCACATTTACTTCAACCAACAAATAAATAAGGATATAATGCCCACATTTGTTCAACCATCTCCCATGTAGCTTCATTGGGCCCAAAGTGCTTCCATTGAACTTTAGCTTGCTTTATTGCTTGATTTTGGAGCATGAACTTATTTCGTTGTAGGATGCATTGAGGTGCTGGCTGGAAATATCCTTCTGGTTCCACCTGAAATACAAAATAACCAATCACATGATCAACATCCCGTATATATATTTTAAGCAAAGAAACATGGAAAAAATCATGGATTTTCAAAGAGAGAGGCAAAGCAAGTTTGTATGCCACTGGTCTAATCCTCTCAAGGATATCAAAATGCCCATAATAATAAGGTTCCAACTTGACACATGATCCAATATTCAAGGAACTCTTCTTGGGCTTGATACATAAGTACAAATTATCTCTAATATGAAACTCATTGAATACTCTATTTTCATCCACATAGCTCTTATGCCTATCCCGTGTCACCTTCAAATTCTTCTTGATAACCTGCATCTCCTGTTCCATCTCTCTCAACATATTAGGACCAATCAACACCTTTCTTACAGGATCACTCTAGATGATAGGAGTATTAAAACTCCTTCGGTAGAGAGTCTCAAATGGACTCATCTTCAAGTATTCTTGATACCCATTATAATAATAAAACTCTACCAATGGAAGATACTCCTCCCACTTCCTTTGTTGATGCATGACATACATCCTCAACATATCCTCAAGGATCTTGTTGATTCTCTATTTCTTCCCATCTATCCACGGATGATAAGTTGTATTGAAGGCAAGCTCTATCCCTAAGCCTACGAACAATTCCTTCCAAAACATGGAAGTGAACTTGGGATCTCTATTTGATATAATCCTCTTGAGAACTCCACGCAACCTCACTATCTCCTTAATGAATATTTGACCCACTTCACTAGATGAATTAGTAGTATTTACTGCAATGAAGTGAGTTATCTTGCTCAACCTTTCAACCACAACCATGATGGAGTCATGCTACATTGATGTCATCAAAAATACTGTAATGAAATCCATAGAAATTACCTCCCATTTTCATTTTGGAATCATAACAGGCTGCAACAAACTAGCTGGATGCTTGCATTCAAATTTCACCTGTTGATAGTCCAAGCACTTAGCAACAAAATCAACCACCTCTTTCTTCAAGTTAGACCAATGGTAGAACTTATTAATAAATATCAAGGTCTTATGGTATCCTGGATGGTCTGAATATGGCTTGACATGAAACTCTCAAAATAAGCTTCTTCAATTCACCACTATTAGGCATATAGACTTTTTTCTTGAATCTAACCAAGCCATTTGCTGTGAGGTGATACTCCTTATACTTATCACCCTCACCTTGATGCTACAATCTCTGCTTTAATTGCTGGTACCTCTCATCATGTCATCCTACATGTAATATCCGCTCTCTCAAATCTATCCCATAAGATCTCACAACTGAAATATGATTCACCTGTACTCTCCTACTGAGAGCATTTGAAACCCGATTCCCCTTACCTTTTATATACCTGATTTCAAAGTCAAACTCATTGAGAGTAGCCACCCATATAGATTTCATTTCATTCAAATTGGGTTGGCCAAACAAGTACCTCACTCCACTATTATTACTCATCAAAATGAATTTCCTGCTATGGAGATAACGTCTCCACATATTCAATCCATGAATGATAACTTCCAAATCAAGATCACGAGTCACATAATTATGCTTATGCTCATTCAAATTCTATGATTCATAGAAAACCACTTGCCCTTCCTACATCAAGACTCCATCAAGTCCTTCCTTGCATACATCTATACACACCACAAAGTCCTTATTAGGATCTGCAATCCTCAAAACTGGAGCATTTGTAAGAAATATCTTCAACTAATCAAAACTAGTTTCACACTCAACAATCCATTAAAAATTATTTCCTTTCCTCTGCAAAGATATGAAAGGATAGCCAATATTAGATAAATTCATGATAAAACTCCTGTAATAACCTGCTAGTCCCATGAATGATCTGAACTCATTCACATTCTTGGGAGATGATCACTCCAAGATAGCCGTAATATTTTCTAGATCCACTGCTATCCCCTCCTTGGAAACACCATGTCCCAAGTAATGAACCCAGGTCTAAAAGAAACTACACTTGCTGAGCTTGACATACAAATTATGCTCTCTCAACAATCTCAACACTGCTGCAAGGTGATCTACATGCTCTTCCTCATTCGTCGAATAGACCAATATATCATAAACAGAATATATCACAAATTATCTAGGTAAGGGCACAATACATTTTTCATCATAGACATGAAGGTGGTTGGAGCATTGGTAAGACCAAAAGGAACCACCATAAACTCATAGTTCCCATTCCTTGTACGAAATACAATCTTATAGATGTATTATTCTTTGATGAGAACTTTATGATATCCTAATCTCAAATTTGTTAGGTTCCCGTGATTTGGCTGATTGGCAAGCCAAATGACAGTGTAACATCAAACCAAGCTTTGGAGCCCAAGGACCTAGCATTCCTGGACTCAGAGAGGGCTCTCTCTATATGTGTAAGGGATATCTGTGTGTTTGCTTATTGTGTTCTGATTTTAGGCTAGTTATGAAGTAGGTTTTTTGGTTTTGGTTTTTTAAGTTGTGAGGGATGAAAATGATCAAAGATATAAGATAGGTAAAAAGATGTCAGATCAACTGGGCTATGGGGTCGAAAAGGTCAAGAAAGCTATCAGACGGTGATACAAGGCTGTTGAAGGGCCAATTTGATTCAAGGTAGAAAGGATTTTTGGGAAAAATGGAGTAAATGAACATCAAGTTTGTGAACAACAAAGAGTTTCGTATATGTAGTTAAATGGAAATAACATAAACATGGTAGGGAAAACCATTAATCACAAAATACTTTATAAGCTAATGTTGCAATAAACATTCAAGCCATGCATAGAAGTATATGACCCTCTAACTTCGGGAAATGGCTATCAGACTTTGGGGAAAACATTTAAGGAAAACAAACAACTTAACTTACTATGCCGAAACGCCTAAACACGGTACTTCAAGTCATTGGGCACTTTGAACAACAAGATTCGCATATTTTTAGGCAAAGGGCTAGATCGGAACTAGGCCTCCTTGGTTCAACAAGATGATAATCTAATCAGTCAAAGAGAAATTTCATGGATGGAACTATAGCTAGCCATAGGTAAGCAGGGCATACCGTAAGTCATACTTAGCATGTATAGAACTATGAATAAATGTGTATCATAAAGTTATTAAAAAGCAGTTAAAAGCAGTAAAGAAATTGGGGGTACCTCAGGAGCATATCTCAAATTTGTTCTCTACTGATCTATAGCAAGTAAGAAACATGTATTCATGAATTAAAACTAGAAGAAAACAACAAAGCAAGAGACACTATACCATTCTACCAAGTCATGAAATCCAATAACAATCCTTCTTCATTCATCCAAGAGCATCCAAGAGGCAATCCAAAAGCATAAGACAAGTATTTCTTCCAAAGCTTATATGACCATATATTGCTTCTCTCATCAAGTTCAACCCTGTTTTACAATGAAAGCCTTTGGAATAAATAGGCCAAAGTGAGGAAAACCTCATGGTTCAACTTGCCATCCTATTGGCCTAATCAAAATATCTAAACTTGTCCTTGAGGCTTTGCAAAGCCCAAGGCACAAAATATCTCATAAAATATCTAGAAAATGCTAAAAAAGGAAAAATAATTGACTTTGTATCATTTTTCATGTGTAAAAATAGCTAAACGCACATTTGGAAAAAGCAATTTTTAAAGGTTCAAAAATTACAAAAATATTCAAAATTTATATCAGCAAAAGGTCCCCTGACTTGCCAGCAACATTTGGCAGCCTTCCCGATGTCAAAACGAGGCTCATGATAGCTCATTGGAAAGCTCTGAGTGTCTACTTTTTGGAAAAACTGAAATTTTCCCAATCTAATGCCTAGAAGTCCTCCAAAACTGGACCTGTGTGTAAAAAACCAAAAATTACAATTTGCTGATAGACCGGGCAGAGTGTGCAAAAAGCGAGCATTTTTCGCCACTTTGGGGGAGCAAATGATCTCCGAATGTTCTGGAAATCGCTGAGTGTGTGCTCCTAAAATTATGGCATCCAATGATACCATTCTCCTCCTTTGACGAATCTCCAAACTGAAATGGAGAATTTCATGAGTTTTGACCAAAAACCCAAAAATGCCAAAAAACCAAAACATGTCAAAATTTGCCCAAAATCAGTGAGTATGACCCTCAAGGGTTCTTAGCAATATGTTCTAAAGCAGTGGCCAAAATCTCAAGCCCCGATGTGTCTTCCTTCACTTTCCGTGCCGGGCGCTTCCCTTTGGTGTGCAATTCAATAAGTAAACTTCAAGAATAAAAACACAGTCAATCAAGATATACAGTCTAAGTGAAATTCCTGTGTTTTTGTGGTAAGGTCACCCTGCCTTTTGATGTTTTGAGGACACAGTATAACCTTGTATCTCGGACAAAGGCAAAAACACAATATTCTTAGTTCAAGACCCTCTTCTCTTCTTGTTCCTGCTGCTGCTCATCATCACTGAGTTTCTACTGTTCAACATTCTCCTCTTCTTGTTCCTGCTGTTGCTCATCATCACCACTGTCATGATGTTGTCCCTCATCCTCAGTTTGCTGCTTTTTCCTTTGGTGTGCAATTCAATAAGTAAACTTCAAGAATAAAAACACAGTCAATCAAGTTACACAGTCAAAGTGATGTTTTCTGTGTTTTGTGGTAAGATCACCTTGCCTTTTGGTGTTTTTAGGCAATAGGACAGCTTTTTTTTTAGAGAAAGGCAAGACAATAATCTTTTCAATTCAAAACCATGCTTTCTTCTTTGTAGGCCACTCCACCAGTCGATTCAAAAACATAAGCACAGTCAACCAAAGTGTATACACAGTCCAAAGTTACTGTGTAATAGGATAAGAGGACAGAGTTTATTTTGTTTTTTTGATGTAGTCACAAAAAATCCTGTAGCATTCAACAACAACAAACTCCTCCTTAAACAAAATATTGCCCTCTTTACCTCACTGTTCCTCACACCAGTTTGACAATACCTCTGAATGAAAATGGTAACTTTACTTACTAGCTATGTTTTATGAATGGAAAGTCACAACACTGTTTTGTCTTTTCAACACACAGAGGAGACTTTGGAAGGTAAAAAATGCTCATCTAATGATCACTGTGCTTGAAAACTGACCTACTGTCTCACCCTTTAAACACCTTGTCTCTTCTTTCTTCATCACAATTTTGAGGGTAGTTTCATTGGCTATTTACACTAATGCAAACTTAACCCCCTTTAAAGTTTCTCCTCTAGCCAACATAAAACACTACAAGTCTTGTTTTTAAGACAAAACTATCCACCTCCCAAAAACTGCTTTCTTCAATGCATCAGAATGACAAAGGTTATGGTTCTAACTTAGTCTTGATGGAAGCTCTAATTCCCTTGAAATCGATTTAATTACTCCTCCAACCCCCCTCAGTGACAAATTTTTGAAAAATATTTAAAACAACTCCTTCATTTATATCACGGCCTTTACTGCTTCCAAAACCCTGTCTAGTAATTTGAATTTAAGAGGGGTAGGACAAAAATACCTCAAAATTCGCTTGCAACCTTTGCTTGAGAGTTGGAGATGCTTTGGAAGTAAGTTGGAGGTGTTTTAAGGGCTTATCATATGCGCGACGTGTTTAAAAGAAAGAGCGTCGCGCAATATGGGCTGTCGGGTCGACTGTCGGGCCGACAGGACCGACATCCACAGGCGCGCCGCGTGGCCTTGTATCACAGTGTAAAAACTGCGCCTGAGCGCACCGCGCAATCTCACAGGCGCGCCGCGTGTTCTCCAATGCTCAAAACTGTGGTGAAAATGCCGAAATACTCTGTCTCTGGTCTCGTGGATGGCAAGAGGGGCTCTGTGAGTGTTTTGGAAGATTCAAAGTGGGCTTTGCAACGGTCCCTTTGTCCTTTATATGCAACAACATGAAAACCCTTTGCCTTGACTTGTGAGGATTTAAAACGCCATGAGGGACCCATCTTTTGGATCAATGTTGACAAATGGTTTTTCATGCCTTTGAACAACATTAATAGGTATCAACCTATTAATTTTAGAAAAGCATATCCAAAAAGTCAAAATATGCTCACTGTGCTTATATGTTCTAAAGGTGATTTATGCCCCTGTTGGTCCTTTTAATGGTATTTTCAATCTTGGACAAAACTACTCAGCACTGTACCAATAAATGATGAGGCAACTCTAGCAATTCTGAAAGGAGGCAGATTTACCCTTCGAACCTTTAAACTAATGTGTGTGTTCTGGATGCTTTAAAAAGTGATCAGGCCCTACTGTGAAAATGACTTGACTGCCAGGTGTCCTTTAAACTCATTTGCTGACTGTGGGTGAAAAATGCAGTTGCATTTGCTCAGGCCCTTACACCTTTTTCCATTTGAAAAGGGAATTTTCTTTAATACTCCTCATCTTTACTCAAAATGCATTGATATGGTACCTTTGGCCCTTTTATAATGAACATGCCGATATTTTTTTTGAAATTTTCTCCAGAAACTGAAAACATGCCAAAGTCTTTCTTGTATGTTATGAACCTGTATACCTATTTGTGATGCCCTTTTTGCTGAGGAAGAAGCTGAACTGTCACCTCAATATCTCTTTTATACTTCTGGTGCTTTGTATGGCATACTTGTTTGTCACTGTTGACTAGTTGAAAGAGGTTTTTATACTGAAAGGAAAAGAAAAACCTTTGAGTATCATCCCTTGAAATCAGTCAATGCCCTGGCCCTCTGCTTATGAATGAAGGAGGCCCTTTACTTGGCGAAATGTCTGATGTTCTTTAACCTCTATCTTAATCTCTGCCTGCAATCATCACTTTGCTTCAGAAAACCCTAGTCACTGTCTCACTTTTCATTAAAAACAAATCTGTCTTACAGTCAGTTGCAACTCTTCAAGTCAAACTTTGGCCATCGCCCTCTGCTTATGGATGAAGGAGGCACTCTCAAAACCCTCTGCTTATAGATGAAGTAGGTTCTTAGCCATTTCATATCATCAGCCTCTTGACAGTGTTGTTTTTTCCTTTAACTGTCCTTTCAGGCCTTGAATATGGTCGCATGAGCTTGATGAAAAACTCTTTGCTCTGTGCTGCATCCCAGGCTCAAGATCACTTTGAGAAGTAGCTGTCTTCTCATGTGGAGATCAAAATTGTCTTCTGGGATGCTGGTATGTTTCTATCCTTGAAAGGTCCATCAAATGCTATAAAACACCTAAAATCAGCTTGAGATTATGGTCTATGTATTGCTGAGACTTAAGGGTGTATTAGTGGTGCGACTTAGGGATGTGACCAACTTTATTAGTAGAGTGGGAGGTCTGTTATGACTGGTCTATAGTAGATGGAGTTTTTTTGGCTCTTGGATAGTTTGCCAAGGGTGAAATGCCTTAAAGCGCCACTTCCTAACTTAGGGGAGGCCTTTTGAACAGATTTGGATTGTCTCTTTAGAGCTGATGGGCAGATTAGTATGGCTGAGGCTAGGTAAGATTTGATAATGAGGTTTCATCTCGTCATGGGCGGACTGAAAGGTAAAAGGGCAAAAAAGTTTTATAGGTGTTTTCCCAGCTGGAAAATTTGACAAATTTTTAGATTAGCTGTTGGAAAACTTGGCTGTACAACTAGTCATCACCAACAAGTGAAAAATACTGATGACTAACAGTGGCTCCATTTGGGGAGGGCAGCTCCTTTTTAGGAGGTGTCCAGAATTTCAGATCTTTGGCTTATGAAGACCAGTGCCTTACCTATTGGCGCAATTTTCACTCTTGCTTGATGCTACTTCTTAAAAGAGACAACATGATCAACATCAATGATATTTCTACCTACCCCACTATCTTTCCTAACATTTTTTCTTCTTTTTGGCGCATTTGAACTAGCTACCTTTTGAAAATGCATATATATATATATATACATATTTTATTTGCAAAATGAACCTATCTAAGTCTACACTTATATTTGCCGGGAGTTCAGATTAAACTGATGAACTCCTTCATTACTCTACCTAAACTAGATCAACTGTCAAGATTAAGCTGTTTGACAGGATTTTGTTCTCTAATCTAAAACATGAAATTTAAAATGATCAAATCAGGGTTAAACAGTCTGATTTGTCATGTATTTGCAGCATGAAAGGACAAACTGCACACAAATATTATTTTGCAAAAATGAAATATAGAAAAACGGGCTAAGATGTACAATGTGTTTTTCATCCCTCGCTTCTCTCTTTGGTTCTGTTTTGGGCGTGTGGAACCAGTATCTTTTCCTAATCTACTCTCTGTGATAAGTCAATCTTACACAATGTTGACCATCTTTTTCACTCACTAAATTATCAGCAAATAAATTTAAACATGTTCAGCTATGATTAGGCTAGATAGATGAACAAGACATTTGAGTACTAGTAGCGGCATTTAGACTTGCGCGCTTTCCGAAAGACTATTTTTTGGAACATGGGGCCTTTTTCTATTTTTCAACCGCCCTCTTTTCTATCTTCTATTGTTTTTGACTTTTCTGGTTTATATATTTTTCAAACAGTGGTATATGCAATGAATGAAAAGTTTCAAACTCAGAACTGGAGTTCTTGACAGAAATAATGCTTTAATGTCCTGCCATTTACAGGACCTCCAAAAGTTTCAGTCCCGTCAGGTTCTTGTAAGAAGAAGGCATTGTTTCCGCTGACTGAGCTGATGATGTAAGGCCCTTTCTGTAAATTTTCAAACTTACCATGTTTACCTTTGTATTCTCTTCTAGAATCCCATTTTAACACTTTGTCCCCAATCTGAAAATCATTTTCCTTAGTTCTCCTGTCAAAGATCTGTTTTATTTTGTCTTGCGCTAACTGAGCCTTTTGGTAAACTTCTTCTCTGGTTTGCTGCAAATGGATAGTCTGATTTACCCTCCTTTGCATGTCATTTTCTTCTATTTGAAATCCTTGCAATAGCTTCATTACTGGAACCCCTAAGGATGTTGGGAAAATGGCATCTATGCCATAAACTAGTTGGTAAGGAGACATACCTATGGATTTTTTGGTGGTTAGTCTATCGGCCCATAGTGCGTGTACTAGTTTTTCGTGCCATGCTTTTTGATTTTGTTCAAGAAGTTTTTTGATGATGTTGACTAGGCTTTTGTTAGAAGACTCAGCTAAACCATTACCTTGAGGGTAATAAGTTGTGGAATGTCCTAATGAAATGTGATATTTGTAATAGAAGTCAACCATTCTTTTGGAGGAGAAGGCAGCGACGTTATCTGTAATGATCTTTCTGGGACAGCCAAATCTAGATAGGATATTGGTTTCTAGGAACTTGATGATGACTGAATCAGTGGCATTCCTGGAGGGTATGGCTTCTATCCATTTGGTAAAGTAATCAGTGGCTGTGAGGATCCATTTATGTTTAGCGGATGAGGAAGGGTGAATTTCCCCGATGAAATCTAGACCCCATTGCTGGAAGGGTCCTTCGACTATGATGGGATGTAAGGGCAAAGGTAAAAGCTTTTTTTTGCCATAAAAAATTTGACACTTATGGCATGCCATAACTAGTTTGTGAGTGTCAAGGAATAAGGTAGGCCAATAATAACCGGCTCTAAGGATTTTTTTTGCTGTGGTTTTCCAGTAAAGATGGCCCCCACATTCCCCTTCATGCATTTCACACATAATTTTCTCTGCATCAGACTCAAGCAAACATTTAAGCAGCATACCAGTGGGATTTTTCCAATACAGAAGACCATCTATAATGCAAAACTTTAAATATTTTTGTTTAAGAAATCTTGCTTTTGTTTTTGATAAAGTTGGAGGAGCATTTAGATAAGACAATACATAAAGAATATCTGCATACCAAGGTGAATCCAGAAACATTTGATCAATAGGAGGGAGTGTGCATTCTTCCTGTTCTTCTAAGGCATCAACAAAATTTATATCTAAAGCTTGGAGGTTGGTTTCAGCCATTAGCCTTGCAAGTCCTTGTCCTTTAACTAGTTTGGTAGGTCGAATTTCTAAGTCATATTCTAAGATGATAGCGATCCATTTTCCCCTTTTACCATCGAGATCTTGGTTCAGAATGTCCTTGATGACAGTATTAGGGACAAAAGCTATGACATGAGAATGCAAGATGTAAACTCGGAAATCTTTCAGTGCTTTACTAATGCGAATGCTTGTTTTTCCATGATGTTGTATTTCAAGGGAGCATCTCTCAGGGATTTGCTAAAAAAGGCAATGGGTTGCTCTTGTCCAGCTGCATTTTTTTGTAACAATACAGCAGCTATTGTGTGTTTCGAGGCAAATGAAAAAATGTAAAAATCTTTGTTGAAATCAGGACTTATCAATACTGGTGTTTCAGTTAAGGCCCTTTTAATTAGTTCAAAAGATTTTTTGGCTTCTATAGTCCATTTAACCCCGACCTCTTTCTTCAACATATTTGTGATATCTTTCAGGAGTTCGGCAAGGTTTGGGATGAATCTTCTCAAGAAATTTATCTTTCCGATAAAGGACTGCAACTCCTTTATGTTTCTGGGGTGACTTATTTGCAATATGCCTTCGATTCTCTGGGGGTCTATTTTTATTCCTTCTTCCGAAATAATGTGACCTAGGAGTTTTCCTTCTTCTAGACCGAAAAGTGTTTTCTTGGGGTTTAGGGATAAACAATATTTTCTACATTTGTTGAAAACCTTTCTTAAGTGTACGAGGTGTTCTTCATCTGATTTAGAATATACCGTTATATCGTCAAGATATATGACTATGAAAACACTTATGTCTTCTGAGAAAGCTATGTCCATGGCTCTTTGAAATGTGGCTCCAGCATTCATCAATCCAAAAGGCATTTTAACGTACATAAAAGTGCCCCAAGGTGTGGTGAAAGCTGTTTTGTGTTGATCAGTGGGGTAAACCAACACTTGGTTATAACCAGAAAAACCATCAAGCAATAAGATCCTTTTAGCACCTACTACCTTCTGAATTATGTGGTCCATTTTGGGCAGAGGATAGTTGTCCTTCAGACAGGCCCTATTTAGGTTTCAGAAATCTATACAGAGTCTGATTTCTCCAGTCTTTTTCCTAATTGATACTAGATTTGAGACCCATTCAGAGTATCAGAGAGATACTATTATCCCAACATCATACATCTTTTTGATTTCCTTTTCAACCAAAGGTAGTAATACTGGGCTTATCCTTCTTAACTTCTGTTTGAAAGGCTTTTGGTTTTCTTTGAGGGGGATTTTATGTTGGATGATGCTTGTGTCGTATGATTTCAAATCTTGGTATCCCCATGTGAACACATCTTTAAATTCTTTAAACAACTCGATGTATTTATGTTTTATGTGAGGTGGAAGGGTTTTGGATAGTTTGACCTTTCTAGGTTCCTCCGAGCTTCCTATTTTATATTCTTCTATGTCGACCTCAGTGGATTCCATTTTTGGCTTTTTGGCCACATCGTTAAAATCAAACAATTCCTCTAGAGGTGCAAGCCCTCTGGGTATGGTGTCATTTTCACAATGTAAGACTTCGAGTTCTCTTGGATCAATGTCCTCTCCTATCTCAGTTCCAGATGAAGGATATATCAGGTTCAGATATGTCCAAGAAGGAATATTTAGCTCTTGGTCTTGATTGTGGCTATATTCCCTTTCTTCATTTTCTAAATATTTCCTTGTTCCTTCAAATTCATTCCTAGATTGTAAGAAGTCATCAATTTGATCATCATCTTTGAATATTTGCCAATGATTGATATTATCTGGTACAGTAGGGCGATATTTGACCTGAATGCTATATTGCTCATTTAGACATGGTGTTTGGCTATTGCTTGCAGCAAAGGCGAGTTCATTTGGCAGACTATTTTGAATCCTAGGGATATAAGTGAGTTCATACTTCTCGAAGGTTTTGAGGATGTCTAAAGCTGCATTCCTGTATTCCCTTAGTCTTGGGTTTTTTGCTGAATATTCACCTTTGATTTGCCTAATTACAAGTTCTGAATCTCCCTGGGTTGATACTTTTTTGGCGCCTAAGTCCTTAAGTATGTGCAGACCAATGAGAAGGGACTCATATTCTGCAATGTTATTAGTACATTGGAATTCTAATCTGAAAGAATGACCTTCATTAGTATTGTGTATCCAGATACCGACCCCTGAACCAGTTTTTCCACAAGAACCGTCAAAGCTTATAATCCAAAGAGCTTCTTTTTCATACAAGATACTACGCTGTTTTTCAGGTTTCTTGGAGCTTTGGTCATTGGTTTCCATGTTCAGTAATGGGAAGTGTGTTTCTGATGGTTTGAAAACCTCCTCATTTTCTATTATCTGCTTATCCATATTACTTTCATTGTATAAGATAAAAGAATCTAAATCAGAATGAATGGAATAAATGGGAGTGTTGTTCGGCTTATCCCGGTTACTAACCATGTATTTCATGTGAGTCTCTCGATATAATCTCCTAGTCTGGTTGAAAATGGGGATGGTAGCGAATGACATATCCATTTGAAGACTACCTTGTGTTTTGGCAGCCCATGCCCTTGATAGTAGCATTCGATACTTAGGAGGGATATCGGCTACTACTACGTCCATGACTAAATTTTTCACTGGTAGCTGTGTTAGAGCAAAATCTAGGTTCTTTATCAGACCTAAACATTTGACCTGACTTGAGTCAAAGGTAATACAGGTTTTTGTAAGGTTGAGTTACTTCTAGTCCCAGGTTTTCCATGACTGCTCTAGGCACGAGGTTATGGGAGGCACCAGAATATAACATGGCATTATGTAATATCTTGTCTCGTATGTTCAAGCTTACATAGAAAGGGGAAACAGATCCTTCTTGGTATTGACCTTCTATCTTCGAACCGAATAGGAGCTCGGGTTTGTCGTCAGTTATATTTAAAGTATCTGCCTCGCTCCCTATGTCAAAAACTTTGAAGATTTGAGATCTATACCTATTTACAGTTATTAGCTCAGTAAGGGGTATGGTAATTTCTATTTTGGAAATTTCCCCTTCGAAACTAAAAGGAATTTGTGGTCTGGACAGATTTGTTTCAACCTTTTCGGACATGACTTTTTCTATGCTCTTAATTTGCTGACTCTGGTTCGAGACTTTGTTTGACACAGTCACCTCGAGGGTTTTTGTAGAGGTACTAGGAGTATCTGAGCCAAGACTTGTTTGAATAGTTTTATCTTTGTTTTGGTCAATTTTCTTGGCCACAATTTTGTTGCTATCCATGGCCTTTTTAAGGATGGTATTGGAGGTTTTAGTAATGTCAGGACTACCTTTCTTGGAGTGGTCTTGGTTTTTTCTGCTTCTAAGGTTATATTGTCTGTGAGCTTCTATAATGGCATTCTGAAAGTCTATGGGAGGATCTTCGAGATCTTCATAGTTGGTTTCGTCCTGACTTGGAGAGCATAACTCTTGCTCTTCTGCTGTGAGGTAAACCTCAGTCTCGTTATCAGAACCTATGAGATTCCAATGATTTTCATCGATGGGTCCAGTATCGCTATCATCTTCTTCCACATAATTTTCATTAAATGGTGGCCTAATTTGTTGGTAATTTTCCCTTGGTCTGTTTTGAGGTTGTTCCCTCCTAAAATTTTGGTTCCGGTTTCTGTTTGGAGGGTTTGGCTGATTGTCCCTAACAGGGGCCCTTTAATTTATATTTTCACACATTTTGGCCATGGTCTTGACTAAATTAAATCATCTATTCTAGGATCTAGGGAAGGGGATGAAGTAGCGACCTCATCTCTATATGTGACTTTTCTTTCTGATCTAGTCCTAGCTCTTTTTTCTGCTAAGTTTGCTTCTGCTTTTATGGCTACTTGTTGCATTTCCTCTAGGGTAGGGGGATCCTTGTCTCTTAGCTGATATGTCATGTCTGGATCAAAACCCTTGGGGAATTTTGCCAAGGCTGAACCAAGTGGGGGTTTAAAGTGAGGTGGGAGGGCATTATACACACTGTTGAACCTAGTGCAGTATGCCTGGACACTTTCCCCATTCTCCCGTTTTAGGTTGTTATATTCTGACAGGATTTGAATAGGGTTCTTCCGGACTTCCCACTTGTTTTTGAAGACTTGATATAGTTCTGGGATGTTGTGGATGCTATTTGGAGGCAAGATTTTGAACCATGTTTTGGGTTCTCCACCCAGGCTTTGGGCGAATATTCTCATTCTGACGGTTTCGTCTTGTACTTCCATGTATTCAAAAGCATCGCTAATCCTACTTACATGCTGTTGAGCTGTGGCAGTCTCTTCTCCGGAAAAGTGTGGGATTTTGTCTTGATATTTATCTGGTAGGGGAGCCAAAGGTAGTGGCAACACTAAAGGTGCGTACCAGGCTGCCATGACGGGAGCTAATGGATGATGTACAAGATGAGGGCTTGTGGGATGGGCTGAGGTGGTTTGAACAGTAGTGGTTTGGATAGGTGTGGCGGATGTACTTGGACTAGTGATCTGGTTTTGAGTAGATCTGGGATGGTAAGAGCCAAAGTGATGGAGAAGCTGAAAGTCGGGAGGTGTGGTAGGTGGGGCTTCTCTACTAGGACTCTGTGGCAGATCTAAGGGTTCAAGATCATCAAATTTTATCTTACTATGTGACTTTCTTCTAAAAAGAGTCTTTGCTGACTCTAATTCAAAAGGTGAATGTGATAAGATAGTGAGTTGTTCAGGTACTGATCTTGTTTTACGGATGGACCTATCGGTAGCTAGATTATCAGTTTCGGAAACTTGCCACAGAATCTTCTCTGGGTCATCTACTATGATAGTGGGATTTGGGTCTGGATGAGATCTGGTGTAGATTCTTCGTGAAGCCAGATTTCGAGTCTAGAGTTTAGAGAGGGTGGTACTTGTCAATGGATGGATGGTCTCTCTAAAGTTCTACTGATGTAAAGGATGGTGAAAATAAAAGTATGGACTAGTGGAGTCGCCAGGTGGATTTCTTATGAGAACTATGGTTTACCACCAACACTATCAAAGATGCTCAGGAAGAAGTTTTATGGAAAACTTTGAGATGGAAACTTGCAAAGGAGAGTGATTCACTTGGTTTCTACAGTTTGATAAGCTGTATGGACAAGCTAGTGGTTCTCTTGGCAAGAGGGTTTTTTCTTATCTCCTATGTTTAGGTGAGGCTTTTCTGAATCGCTAAGTTACACTTAGATTGTCACTGATCACAGATTTTCCACCCCAAGTTTAAGTTTTGGAAGGATGAGTGAGCAGAAAGGTATGGAATTTTTAGTCTTTTATGGAGTTTTAGGCCTACTGGAGGCTAGTGGAGTTTCCAGGTGGAACTTGGTTGTTTTTGAAAAGATTTAGCTATGGTCCACCACCAGTAACTAAGGTAAAACCAATATGGGAATATTTTGGGGTTTTTATGAGTTTTATGTGCAGTCTAGTATGTGAGAGTGTTATGAACCTGATTCATCACTTTGCTAAGATGGTGAAACAGAGAGTTTTACTCTAAATGATTTTATGGACTGCTTGCTTGTCTAAGTATCTAAAGGACTAAAAAGTCTATAAGAGTTTTCTAGACTGTCATGTACTTAATGTCCCACCATCTCCCACTATGTTAGTGAGCGATGGGATAGGTTGATCAGATAGTAACCTAGAGTTCGATAAAATAGTATGGCCTAATGGAGGCTAGTGGAGTCGCCAGGTGGATTTTTAGTTGTTTTGAGGTATATGTGTATGGTCCACCACCAATACTGTCAAAAACCAATCTAAGGGAGTTTTTTGTGGTTTTTTATGAGTTTTTTATGTGCAGCCTAGTTTGTAAGAGTGTTATAAACCTGATTCATCACTTTGCTAAGATGGTGAAACAAGGAGTTTACTCTAAAGGATTCTATAGGCTGATGGTCTGAGTTTAGTGTTGAAGGACTAAAGAGTCTATAAGAGTTTGCTAGACTATCATGTACTCAGTAGGTCCCACCGTGATCGCCATTATGTTAGTGAGCGGTGGGATAAGTCAATCAGATAGTATTCTTAAGGCTGCTGGAAAGTTTAGGGAAACTAGGTTTGTTTATTAATCAGAGTCCCACCGTGATCGCCATTATGTTAGTGAGAGGTGGGATAAGTTAATCAGATAGTATTCTTAAGGCTGCTGGAAAGTTTAGGGAAACTAAGTTTGTTTATTACTCAGAGTCCCACCGTGATCACCATTATGTTAGTGAGTGATGGGATAAGTCAATCATATAGTATTCTTAAGGGTCTCTAAAGATTTCAGGGAAGCTAAGTTGTTTATCACTCAGAGTCCTACTGTGATTGCCATTATGTTAGGGTCCCATGATTTGGCTGATTGGCAAGTCAAATGACAGTGTAACATCAAACCAAGCTTTGGAGCCCAAGGAACTAGCCTTCCTAGCTTCAGAGAGGGCTCTCTCTATATGTGTAAGGGATGTCGGTGTGTTTGCTTATTATGTTCTGATTTTAGGCTAGTTATGAAGTAAGTTTTTTGGTTTTCATTTTTTTAGGTTGTGAGGGATGAAACTGATCAAAGATATAAGATAGGTAAAAATATTTCAAATCAACTGGGCTATGGGGTCGAAAAGGTCAAGAAAGCTATCAGACGGTGATACAAGGCTGTTGAAGGACCAATTTGATTCAAGGTAGAAAGGATCTTTGGGCAAAATGGAGTAAATGGACATCAAATTTTTGAACAACAAAGAGTTTCAAGCAGAACTAGTTCAATAGATAACATAAACATGGTAGGGAAAACCATTAATCATGAAAAATGTAACTATAAGCTAATCAATACATAGAAATAAACATTCAAGCCATGCATAGAAGTATATGACCCTCTAACTTTGGTAAATGGCTATCAGACTTTGGGGAAAACACTTAAAAAAGACAAACAACTTAACTTACTATGCCAGAACACCTAAACATAGTACTTCAAGTTATTGGGCACTTTGAACAACAAGATTCACATAGTTTTAGGCAAAGGGCTAGATCGAAACTAGGCCTCCTTGGTTCAACAAAATGATAATATAATCAGTCAAAGAGAAATTTCATGGATGGAACTATAACTAGCCATAGGTAAGTAGGGCGTACCGTAAATCATACTTAGCATGCATAGAACTATGAATGAGACAAGCAACAATATCCTCAAGTTATTAAAGAGCAGTTAAGAATTCTTTAATGTAACTAAGGAAGAGGAAAACATCAAAGCTATGAAGAAACAGGAAATTTGAGGTGCCTCCAAAGGCATATCTCAAATTTGTTCTCTACTGATCTTAGCAAGCAAGAAACATGTATTCATGAATGAAAACTAGAAGACAACAACAAAGCAAGAGACACTATACCATTCTACCAAGTCATGGAATCCAACAACAGTCCTTCTTCAATCATCCAAGAGCATCCAAGAGGCAATCGAAAAGCATAAGACAAGTATTTCTTCCAAAGCTTATATGACCATATATTGCTTCTCTCATCAAGTTCAGCCTTGTTTTACAATGAAAGCCTTTGGAATAAATAGGCCAAAGTGAGGAAAACTTCTTGGTTCAACTTGCCATCCTATTGGCCTAATCAAAATATCTAAACTTGTCCTTGAGGCTTTGCAAAGCCCAAGGCACAAAATATCTCATAAAATATCTAGAAAATGCTAAAAAAGGAAAAATAATTGACTTTGCATCATTTTTCATGTGCAAAAATAGCTAAACGCACATTTGGAAAAAGCAATTTTTAAAGGTTCAAAAATTACAAAAATATTCAAAATTTATATCAGCAAAAGGTCCCCTGACTTGCCGGCAACATTTGGCAGCCTTCCTGATGTCGAAACGAGGCTCATGATAGCTCGTTGGAAAGCTCTAATTGTCTACTTTCTGGAACAACTGAAAGTTTCCCAATCTGATGCCTGGAAGTCCTCCAAAACTGGACCTGTGTGTAAAAAACCAAAAATTACAGTTTGCTGATAGACCAGGCAGAGTGTGCAAAAAGCGAGCATTTTTTGCCACTTTGGGAGAGAAAATGATCTCCGAATGTCCTGGAAATCGCTGAGTGTGTGATCCTAAAATTATGGCATCCAATGATACCATTCTCCTCCTTTGACGAATCCCCAAACTGAAATGGCGAATTTCATGAGTTTTGACCAAAAACCCAAAAATGCCAAAAATCCAAAACATGTCAAAATTTGCCCAAAATCGGTGAGTATGACCCTCAAGGGTTCTTAGAAATATGTTCTGAAGCAGTGGCCAAAATCTCAAGCCCGGATGTGTCTTCCTTCACTTTCCATGTCGGGCGCTTCCCTTTGGTGTGCAATTCAATAAGTAAACTTCAAGAATAAAAACACAGTCAATCAAGATATACAGTCAAAGTGAAATTCTTGTGTTTTTGTGGTAAGGTCACCCTGCCTTTTGATGTTTTGAGGACACAGTATAACCTTGTATCTCGGACAAAGGAAAAAACACAATCTTCTTAGTTCAAGACCCTCTTCTCTTCTTATTCCTTCTGCTGCTCATCATCACTGAGTTGTTGCTGTTCAGCATTCTCCTCTTATTGTTCCCGCTGTTGCTCATCATCACCACTGTCATGATGTTGTCCCTCATCCTCAGTTTTCTACTTTTCCCTTTGGTGTGCAATTCAATAAGTAAACTTCAAGAATAAAAACACAGTCAATCAAGATACACAGTCAAAGTGATGTTTTCTGTGTTTTGTGGTAAGATCACCTTGCCTTTTGGTGTTTTGAGGCAATAGGACAGCTTTGTTTTTAGAGAAAGGTAAGACAACAATCTTTTCAATTCAAAACCCTGCTTTCTTCTTTGTAGGCCACTCCACCAGTGGATTCAACAACATAAGCACAGTCAACCAAAGTGTATACACAGTCCAAAGTTACTGTGTAATAGGATAAGAGGACAGAGTTTTTTTTTTTTTTTTTTGATGTAGTCACAAAAAATCCTGTAGCATTCAACAACAACAAACTCCTCCTTAAACAAAATACTGCCCTCTTTACTTCACTGTTCCTCACACCAGTTTGACAATACCTCCGAATGAAAATGGTAACTTTACTTACTGGCTATGTTTTATGAATGGAAAGTCACAACACTGTTTTGTCTTTTCAACACACATAGGAGACTTTGGAAGGTAAAAAATGCTCATCTAATGATCACTGTGCTTGAAAACTGAACTACTGTCTCACCCTTTAAACACCTTGTCTCTTCTTTCTTCATCACAGTTTTGAAGGTAGTTTCATTGGCTATTTACACTAATGCAAACTTAACCCCCTTTAAAGTTTCTCCTCTAGCCAACATAAAACACTACAAGTCTTGTTTTTTAGACAAAACTATCCACCTCCCAAAAACTACTTTCTTCAATGCATCAGACTGACAGAGGTTATGGTTCTAACTTAGTTTTGATGGCAGCTCTAATGCCCTTGAAATCGATTGAATTACTCCTCCAACCCCCCTCAGTGACAACTTTTCAAAAAGATTTAAAACAACTCCTTGATTTATATCACAGCCTTTACTGCTTCCAAAACCCTGTCTAGTAATTTGAACTTAAGAGGGGTAGGACAAAAATACCTCAAAATTCGCTTGCAACCTTTGCTTGAGAGTTGGAGATGCTTTGGAAGTAAGTTGGAGGTGTTTTAAGGGCTTATAATATGCGCGACGCTTTAAAAGAAAGAGTGCCACACAATATGGGCTGTCGGGTCAACTGTCGGGCCGACAGGACTGACATCCACAGGCGCGCCGCGCGGCCTTGTATCACAGTGTAAAAATTGCGCCTGAGCGCGCCGCGCAATCTCACAGGCACGCCGCGTGTTCTTCAATGCTCAAAAATGTGGTGAAAATGTCGAAATCTTCTGTCTCTGGTCTTGTGGATGGCAAGAGGGGCTCTCTGAGTGTTTTGGAAGATTCAAAGTGGGCTTTGCAATGGTCCCTTTGACCTTTATATGCAACAACACAAAAACCCTTTGCCTTGACTTGTGAGGATTTAAAACGCCATGAGGGACCCATCTTTTGGATCAATGTTTACAAATGGTTTTTCATGCCTTTGAACAACATTAATAGGTATCAACCTAATCATTTTAGAAAAGCATATCCAAAAAGTCAAAATCTGCTCACTGTGCTTATATGTTCGAAAGGTGATTTCTGCCCCTGTTGGTCCTTTTAATGGTATTTTCAATCTTGGACAAAACTACTCAGCACTGTACCAATCAATGATGAGGAAACTCTAGCAATTCTGCAAGGAGGTATATTTACCCTTCGAACCTTTAAACTAATGTGTGTGTTCTGGATGCTTTAAAAAGTGATAAGGTCCTACTGTGAAAATGACTTGACTGCCAGGTGTCCTTTAAAATCATTTTCTGACTATGGGTGAAAAATGCAGTTGCATTTGCTCAAGCCCTTACACCTTTGTCCATTTGAAAAGGGAATTTTCTTTAATACTCCTCATCTTTACTCAAAATGCATTGATATGGTACCTTTGGCCCTTTTATAATGAACATGCCTATATTTGTTTTGAAAATTTCTCCAGAAACTGAAAACATGCCAAAGTCTTTCTTGTATCTTATGAACCTGTATACCTATTTGTGATGCCCTTTTTGCTAAGGAAGAAGCTGAACTGTCACCTCAATATCTCTTTTATACTTCTGGTGCTTTGTATGGCATACTTGTCTATCACTGTTGACTAGTTGAAAGAGGTTTTTATACTGAAAAGAAAAGAAAAACCTTTGAGTATCATCCCTTGAAATCAATCAATGCTCTGGCCCTCTACTTATGAATGAAGGAGGCCCTTTACTTGGAGAAATTTTTGATGTTCTTTAACCTCTGTCTTAATCTCTGCCTGCAATCATCACTTTGCTTCAGAAAACCCTAGTCACTGTCTCACTGTTCATTAAAAAGAAATATGTCTTACAGTAAGTTGCAACTCTTCAAGTCAAACTTTGGCCATCGCCCTCTACTTATGGATGAAGGAGGTGCTCTCAAAACCCTCTTCTTATAGATGAAGGAGGTTCTTAGCCATTTCATATCATCAGCCTCTTGACAGTGTTGTTTTTCCCTTTAACTTTCCTTTCAGGCCTTGAATATGGTCGCATGATCTTGATGAAAAACTCTTTGCTCTGTGTTGCATCCCAGGCTCAAGATCACTTTGAGAAGCAGTTGTCTTCTCATGTGGAGCTCAAAATTTTCTTCTGGGATGTTGGTATGTTTCTGTCCTTGAAAGGTCCATCAAACACTATAAAACACCTAAAATCAGCTTGAGATTATGGTCTATGTATTACTGAGACTTAAGGGTGTATTAGTAGTGCGACTTAGGGATGTGACCAACTTTATTAGCAGAGTGGGAGGTCTGTTATGACTGGTCTATAGCAGATGGAGGTTTTTTGGCTCTTGGATAGTTTGCCAAGGGTGAAATTCCTTAAAGCGCCACTTCCTAACTTAGGGGAGGCCTTTTGAACAGATTTGGATTGTCTCTTTAGAGATGATGGGCAGACTAGTATGGCTGAGGCTAGGTAATATTTGATAATGAGGTTTCATCTCGTCATGGGCGGACTGAAAGGTAAAAGGGAAAAAAAGTTTTATAGGTGTTTTCACAGCTGGCAAATTTGACAAATTTTTAGATCGGCTGTTGGAAAACTTGGCTGTACAACTAGTCATCACCAACAAGTGAAAAATACTAATGAATAACAAAATCAATATTTTAAAACAATACAACTCCCTTCAACTAATAAAAAAAATCGTTAATTTGAGGAAAGGGATACCTGTTCTTTATGGTCACCTTATTCAATTGCCTATAATTAATGCACAATATGAGAGTACCATCGTTCTTCTTTACAAACAACACTAGTGCACCCCAAGAAAATACACTTGGCCTTATGTATCCTTTATCAAGCATCTCTTTAAGTTTTAACCTCAATTATACCAACTCGAGGGTGCTCATCCTGTAAGGTGCCTTAGATGCTGGTGTTTCTCTTGGCATCAACTCAATAGAGAAATCCACCTCTCTATGAGGAGGAAACTATGGAATATTTGCAGGAAACACATCATGAAACTGCTGCAAGATGGGATACCTCCTCAGGACTTCACCATCCTCATCATCCATCCCTTTGTCACTGGAAACATGAACTGCAAATAACAAACATCCTTTCCTACGGCTACGCTTAGCTTGCATGGTTGTAACCATTCTCACTGATGTAGGATTCTTCTTTCCTTACAAGATTCTCTTTTCTCCATCATCATCCAAGCACTCAATGGCCTTGCCATAAAATATATATCTTGGTACTATGAATAAAAATCCAATACATGCCCCATAACATGCTATATGCACCCAAGGGAACCAAATTTAGCTTTGTTGATATATGCATGCCATTAAGCCCAAATGCACAAGACTTCACCCAATGGTGAACTCTCCTCTTGGTCTATGTAGGAAACTGCACCAACCAAGATTCTGCATGCAATTCCTTATCCAAACAACACTAATCCACTAGTTCAAGAATAATATAGCTATAATTTGATCCTCGATCAATCAAAATAGAAACAAATCGATTGAAAATCTTACATTCCATTTCGATAATGGATGCCTAGTGGTCTACCAACATGTTATCAACTGCTGCATAAATCTGGGGAATGCTTTGACCTACGTACCCAACTATCTACACCTACCGTGAACTGTAGATATGAGGCCTACCATCATAATATAATGTACAATCCTTCTTGCAATGATCTATACCACAAATCCAACACATCAATGGTTCTTTTCCACTGCCTTTATTCTAGTGCTCAACAGGCTGAGACCCACGTCCTTTCTCAATTGCATTGGAAATATTATGGGGAGTCACATTTTCCTTCTCACCTACATCTCTGAGATATTCCTCACTTATTGGGACATTTTTATTTAGTATTCTCACTACCCTTCTAGTCACGCTTGAACTCAACCTTGCACTTTGACTGTTCATAGAAATGCTTCAAAGTTCTGATGCCTTCCTCTAATGACCGAGGCTCATCAAACTCAATACGGTCTTTGAATGATAATGGAAACCCAATTTGATGAACCTTTGGATATTTTCTTTCTCATCCTTGAGATAGGGAACATATCTCAACATCTCTAGAAATTTGGTTGTATATACTTCAAATGACATGGAACCCATCTTGAGCTCATAAAATTCATTGGCCTTTCCATCATAATACCTATCAGAAAGGTACTTCTTTCTGAAGAGTCTTTCAAATTCTTCCTAGGTTAACTTCTCTTCCCTTATGCCCTGGACACGCTTGACATCTTCCCACCAGATATCTTATTTTCCTTTGAGACTAAAAGTTGCTATCTTGGCCTTCATATTCTCTGAGTAGTAATGAAGTTTGAAAAAATTTCTCATTCTAAGTAGCCATGCTTCTACATCTTCTCATTTGGTCATATCACCATAAAAATTAGGGGGATTTTATTTCTTGAATTCCTCTGGAAAATACCCCTTCTCACGCCTCTGATAATTATGTTGGCGGTGATGGAGATGATGTCTCCTAGAAGTAGAGCTAGAATAAAATCATGCATACTAGCCCTCCTCTCAGGTGTATCTAAGAGTTTGCCACTCTTTACTGTACCATCCCTATCCATCCTGCACCTTTTATGAGACCAAATTCCATCTGCACCATAAGTATTTTCTTCTTGTCTATCTCCATGACTGGTACCCAACTCTCTATGCTTTTGTAAATATGAAAGGATTTGAAGATTAACTACAATGAAGTAAACTTGTTTTTCTTAACCTTTTGCAATCCTTTCATGTGCTTCAATAAACAAATTAGTATCTTCTTTAAAAATTATGATCTTTGCCCTCATATTGCTTAATGTATCCATCATATCAAGAGAGTCTCCCTCTCCCTTCTGCCCAACTGATTTCTCTTCTAGCATGTATGGGGAGTCATATGAAGTACATTCAACCATTATTCTCTTCATATATGGTATTCTATTTTCCTGCAACATACCACTGTTAGATAAAATAAAAGACACAATCAAAATCATTCCCTCAATTTACTTCTGGTGAGGCTATTGAATCTACATAAGTCAAACCAAACTAGCACGGTACATAATAATAATATCACAATCATATCAGATCACACATGAATAAAACTGTAAAAACGTCATGTACATAGAAATAACAATAGAATAGCTAACATGCATGCATAATAAACATATAGAAAACTGACATGCATGCATAACAATATGCATTTACCCTGAGTTCTAGTGCTATGAACCTGCTCTGATACTGTTGGCGGGAAAAATTTTCCTAAGGTAAGGGTTGAAAACCTCAACAGATCGAGGGTAGTCAATCAAAATGAATATACATCATGCAAGAAAACTATGTAAACTACTAAAGTTAAGATCGAAATAAGTACCGGTAGGTCCTACGTTTGATGTCGATCTTGTAAGGTTCAAACCCTTTGCTTCCTCCAAAGAAATCAGACGTGCAACAAAGTTTAGAGAAGCATATATATAGCAATTATTTGAAATAATGTGCATAATTTAGAGGTTATATCATCAAGCATACACATATAAATCATGATATATATTCAACATGAACCATAAAACATGAGGCCATAACATTTCAGGAACAAGACAAAACTTCTTTATTGATATCAACAAAGAGTAGTGGAGAGATACAACCTGATTCGTCCACAACACCAACAAAACATTCCTCATGATCCATCCAGCATAAGCCTCAAAGATGACCTCTCGATCATAATCAACAAGATTTAATATAAAGGAAGATGAACATCTTTACATGGAAACAAGGGTTTCCTATAACTAGGAGTGTAGGAGGCATGAGGGAAATCAGACTTGATCTAGGACTGAAATGACTATAATGTTGTTATATTATCTCTTTGGTGTAATTAGGACTTCCCATGAGGTGTATAAATAACACCAGAAACTGGTTAATTCAGCTAGGCTACAGGCTCCTATAGGTGGGCTTTCGGTGAAACCCGTAAACCCTCCCTGAAAAAGAGAGAGGATATTTTATATTTTTTTCATATTTTAAATTATATAAGAGGGTTCTATATGGAGGTACCCACGTGTGTATGTTTTTTTTTGAAGGGAAGAGTCATGTTTGGAATTCAAAATATTGTTTTTTAATAAATGATCAAGTTTGAATGGAAAAGGGTTGCCCAAGGCCATAAATGAGCATCATAACTACATGAGTGTTGAATGATGATATAATAAATGCCCACTAATATATGAGGTCGGAAGGGGTACATGATGGCAGAAATGTATTAAGTATAAAAAGAGATCATTTGAGGACTGGAGAGGATATCACCAGATTCAAGCCTGCCAAAAACCAATGGAAGAAATCAGAAAGAAGGCTCATGTCTGAGGCAGACATACCCATTCTCAGAGATAGTATAGCATGTCTAATGATCAATTATAAATAATATCCAACATGTATACATAAGTGTACAAAAAACTAAAGAATAAATAATGGATCATCTAACCATAGCGCAAATAAACATAATGGAGATACGGTCTCAATATCACATATAGAAGAAAGTATGATCAATAATGCTCAAGGAATGTCTGATCACTGATACTGCACAACCGATCCTCAAATTACCAAGTCATATAGGTGGAATAGTGGTACTGCACAAACTTGGGTGCCAACAACAACATGCTGCTGTGATGGACTGCAACATATAAGGTGTATGGTATCATTGGAAAAAAATGAAGGAGATGTCGAGTGAACGAAGATGCTGACACAACTCGAGGTCTTCACCAACCATAAATGGTACATTTCTACACTAAGGGAATGAATGAGCTGAAGTCGACCATGTGAAAAATCATTTCATTACCGGTCATTGATGTATATCGTTAACAAATGCGAGACAAATCACCGATAATTATGATGAGAGTCAAGTTACCCTAGTACAATATAACAAGTGTGAATAAATGTGTTGAAGTCAAACACTTGAGAGAATATATCAATAAAGAGACATTTATGTATTCCCAATGTCGATAGCGAAGGAGTCTGCCACTAATGACAACAAACCCTAAGGTACTGAAAAAGGAATCTAGATCTTGTTCCCAAAGCAATGAGTCAGATTCAATGGGAAAAGATCTGTTGGAAGGAAGGAATTAAGGCATCCCCCATTAACCAGCATGAGTGTAACCCACAGGCTAATAATTTGGAAGAACTCAGACAAAAAGAGGTGAAGTAACCATTTTGAAGTACGTTTCCAGCGTACAAAAGATGTATTTAGCACACGACATAAACCCTATGAATCAAACAATAATGAAAGATGACAAAGAGGTGAGGAATCCACCCATAGGGTCAAATGGAAACCAAGGTACTGCATGAATCCCAATGCGTGATAATGTAAGTTGACGTCGAACACAAGGGAAACCACTCAGGAAAATACCCATGATACTGATCGATGTTGAGTACAAGGTCACCTATCATTAATGTAAATAGGGCCAAGGTGCTACTCTAGGCCTACTCTCAAAGAAATTTGTCGAAGTCGATAAGAGAAGACCCACAAATAAGAAGTCAATGGAGACCTTATTGACTAGCACGAGAAAAGGACCAAATAACTGAAGTGATAATGAAAAGGACTTGACAGACCAGGTATGGATGACTGAAAATGAGTCAAGAGACACTGCAAAATGGCCAAAATAGGTCAAATTCCCTCTAACAAAAGCACAACTTAGATATGACTCTATGGTAGCATAAAAACTTTGTATAAGTTTGCCATGTAGGGGGAATTAAAAAAACTCTCCATATGGTTAGAAGAGATAACCAACCATAGGAGGAATCACTATAAAACAAGCTTATGGCTCTCTTGAAGTCAAACTAAGTCCATCCCGATCGAGGAAATACTTACTTTGAGTGCTTTTTTCAAGGGCGACACAATTGACTCTTGCTGCCATAAAATACGAAAGTAAATTTCATGTTCTTGCTCTTTTTTGGAATACACATTTCTTTGTATTTTTCATATTTCAAGCCTGAAAAAGAATAAAAAAATACCTATGGTATAAAGGAAAGAATGAGTGTTAAGGGCAGATGCACTCGTTCCTAGGACTGGGACATTCCTATGCTTAATGCAAGGTGGCAGAAACTGGTCGTCAACACTCAAAGGAATGTTCTTTCCGTTGGTAAAGGGTGTCAAGTTGCAGAGGCTAGTGAATGCATGGTTTGAACTTGCAGAAAGGACATGGTCAAAAGTGGCATATACACAAGTCCAATTGAAGTCAGCTTGAGGACAAAAAGGTACAAGTAGTCAAAATGAAAATGCAACAATACAACTTAACACATGGGAGCCTTTAGGGTATAAATCCATAAATAGCGAAGAAGAAAATTAATGAGGCTTCATTGCAAAGTCATGGTGGGAATAAAGAGGACTCTCGAGCCTAAACAATTCTTGCAGCATGGGAAAAATATGATAGCAAGGATCTAACTAGGAAGCCCATGGAAGGAGCGGCTCTACCATTATGTTACGATTTATAAGATGACAAGTGAAAGTGGTTTTAAAATTGCAACACAATGGGGTTGACCTTCTGGAAAAATATCAGAAAATGAGTTTAAGATGCATAATGCAACTGAAAAGTGACATGTCCTAACCTATATACCAGTGATGAAAATGGTACCTGTCACTATAGGTCTGCGATCATGGATTCGAAGTGTTGAAAAAATGTCACAAAGTCTTTGTTAACCTTGGAAAACAACCTCCCCCAACACTTCAAGCCAAAAATTCAAAAAGTTCATAAAACAATAAAGTTAAAGTGCGAAATTTATAAAAGTGGGTTTTTAAATTTAATATAAAAATACATTTTCACTGACCAAAACTTCATTTGAATTTGTAAGTGTTGAGAATTGAGAGCTTGGGAGTAAATTTGGGCAATTTGATTCCACCAATTCCTCCAACCGAATCATCAACCAACTTTCCATGTAATTCTAGATCCTTAATCTCATTGATTTAACTCATTTTCAAGAAAATTTAATCGATTTTCACCGTTGGTTTTTTAATTTTAAAATTTGGGTCTGTGTGTACGAGTGTTGGCCCTTTGGAAACCGCATATAGAAAAGCCCACATTTGGGTTTCTAAAGGAAAATATGCATATGTACGCGACTGTCTATTGAAAAAGTAGCTTACGCATAGAGAGAAATGAAAAATTCAATTTATAATTGATGAATTCTCTTAAATTTACAGGATGTCAGTCATTTGGAGAGAAAGGGAACATAGTGATGTTGACAATGAGGTTCTAAATGATCTATTGGAATTAAAAGCATTGAGAGGATGTGGATTACTCGAATTTTTCATGATGAAAAATATGAAAACCCAAACTCGACTGCTAGAGATACTTATTAATTACTGAGATCTATAGGAATACGTTTTTATGATTGATAAGATGCCCTTGTAGAATGAGGTGGAAGATATATACTTCATACAGGACTTTCCCGAAGGGGGGAACCAATTTATCAGAAAGGGAGGGCCCAGAAAGGCCTCAATGTTTCTGATTATATAAGACTCTACTTCACACCAGATACTGACAAGGTCGGATCACAAATCCTGATAAAAAATGTGATGAGCCTTACATCAGGCCTCTCATCCTGCCATGTTCTTCACAGTAGAGTGTATTACCTCGAAAGTGTTTGATTGGTTCAAAAAACTTATAGTCAACATGAAGAAGCAATTATCTTCAGTGAGACAAGGGAAAAAAAAGTATTTTGTCTATGGCAGCATACTTTGTTCATTATTATTTGAAAGGGTTCCAGGACTTCGACCCAGGGTGTCTACAACCATTAGTAGTCCCAGGGATCCGAGGATGGCTAGATGGGAATACCTGATCAAGCAACTTGGTGAAGGCGAGGTCACTCGAGCAAAATTTGATGACGATTTCTTCCTTTGGTGGGAAGATCAAGTCATATCTATAGATGAATGCCCTTATGTAGGCATAGAATATAGAGAGGACCCGGATCTGACACTTCCTGCAGGCGCTGCATGGGGTGATCTTGGTAATATTTTTAAAATTTTAATGTTATTTTTTTTTTTGGTTTTATATGATCTTAAGAAGTTACAATTCCTTTTTAAGTAAAACAAAAATATTACAAGTTTATTTTATCATGATGCAGTTGTTGGACCAGTGAGACTCGAGGGTTTTCCTGGGTACAGGTGTCATGACAGAGACGTGGAGAGAGCAATAATTGAGTCTGAGAGAGTCCTTCATGTAGTCTAGAGGAACTTGGAGAGTTTGACTCGCCAGGTTCCCATGGCAGTCATAGAGGATCTCTCTAAGGATATTCAAATGCGGGTGGTAGGAGCACCATGAGAGTGGGTGCAGCTATTATGACGACTGGCGAATGCCATCGTATTTTTCCATGATGCTCATCCAGGGCAGGGCCCATAGATTTAGATTTAGATGATTGATCTTTTTATGGACATGATCGAGCTTAAGCCCTAATTTTGTAGGAAAATTTTCCACATTTTGTATTATTTTGGACATATTATTCCTATCTATATACAAATGGTTTCATGATGTTTTGATCATATATATACAACTGATTTTATGATATTTTTGATTTAATGAGATGAATGATTAATGTGCCAATCTAATGCTTGATTAGCTATGGAATCAACAAATGATTTTTCTAATCGTGGAATATGAATAAAAGTATTAAAATTAAATAACCTTTGTAATAGTCGAACTCTCAAAAATTGGCGATGTAATAAAGGATATCTCACACGATAAATGTTATTTAATTGAGACACCACCAGCTACGAATCTAAATAAACCACTAATGATTCAATACCAAATGATATTTCCTCAGATAGTAAATAAATTACATCACTGTATTCAACCATATTGTTGGAGGCAGGACTGATACATATGCCTCTTGAGACTAGAAACTGACCAGATGGATAATATATAACCTAAGCAACAAAATCTAAGTTCTGAATATGTCTACTAGCACCATCAACGAATCTTATATACACCAGATCATTCATCAAAACCTGCGAAATTAGACCAAAGATATTAATATCACCATGAGACCCATAGATAGAAATAAAAACTATGTACAATATCTACAAAATAAAGCAGATGCTAGGAAAAAACCTAGACATAATACTTCTTAAGATGGAGCCCATTTCTGGTCTCTGACATCACATTTCCATCGAAGTCAACCAACTCACAAGCGCCTTTCTTCAATACCTTTTTTATGATAAAAGGAACATACCGCATGGGTTTAAACTTGGCTGTCCCCAAGGTGTCCTTATCTTGGTCATAGACTAGGACAAGTTCACCTTTAGATAAAACCCTAGGATGGACAATCTTGTCATATTGGGCTATTATTTTCTTTTTATGAGCTTCATTCAATGTGGCTGCATCTCTATGTTTCTCATCGATATGTTCCAAATGAATGAGGCGTTCTTCAAGACTAGAAGTGTCTGGAAGAAGTTGGACAACTAGTTTAAGGGATCGAATCTCACATTCCACAGGGAAGATTGATTCTAAACCGTAAACTAGTTGAAAAGGAGTAAATAAGGTAGCGGTCTTGAAAAACATTCGATATGCCCAAAGTGCAGGATATAGCATGATGTGCCAGTTAGATTTAGCTTCATTGATTGTCCTTTGTAGGATAGTTTTGAGGGATTTATTCACGGCTTCAACCTTCCCATTGGCTTGAGGATAATACAAAGATTAATGCTCTTGCCGAAATCCCAATCTTATAACTAATTCAAACATCATCTTATTTTGAAAATGAATGCTATGATCGGTGACAATCTCCCTTGGAATACCGAAACATGAAATGATTTGGTTGAATAGGAAAAGAGCTGTTGTCTCACCATTGTCCTTGAAAGTAGGCATAGCTTCAACCCACTTTTTAAAGTAGTCTAATGCTACAATGATGTAATTATGACCCTCAGTCGAAGCCTAATTACAAGTAGTAAATTCAATACCCCACATAGTGAAAGGTCCGAAAATGATGATGGGGAAAAGCAGAGATGGATGAGCGCACATTTTGCGAGTACATACCTGTTGGCTTGAGGGGTCCTGACCCAGGTTCAGATTTATTACACAACCAACAAACCCTCCAACTACTGGCCCTTTTGTCAATGACTTGCTTCGCAGATCAAAGTTTCACCCGAAGCAGTTGGGGGGGGGGGGTGCTGGAACTAGGTTTCCGCACCCTGAGGAAGAAATTGATGTGGTGGCCATAAACAAGTTTATAAAAAAATTTAAGCAATTTACAAGAAGATGCGTGCACAAATAGATCAACATTAATCAGATCAACCTCGTCGTAGATGTAAACAGATAATAAGATCAGATCTTCACATATTACATAGAGTGTATATTAGCGCGCAATAATTTAAACTGATCTATTCATCTATCATATACTTAACCACCAACTGATATTCATGCATAAAATGTGGGATCTATTTATGCAGATGCATTTGATTATAAAAGCGATCTCAAAACAATAAACATGATCAGATTCGTAGTAATCAGATAACTAAGATATCAAACACATCACACATTTGGTTCCACCAAAACAATATTTGCATTAATAGATTCAATAGTCAATACATTCAGACTTCCCTTACAATTACCCTTCCACGCACATAACTAGCGGAGTTCGCACACAACGAGGACAAGGTCTCCTCGCACACAGCCAGGGGGAGCCTTTCTACCCAACCCAGACTTAGTCTAAAAATCCTTAAAAAATATCTATCACATAAGCATGATATTATTACTTCATGAAATAAACTATCTTAGTAGACTCAATCAATCTATATTTATATTAATTTAGCACACATATACTCTGGTCTCAAACCATGGTTTTAGGCCCACAGTTTTCCCTTAACACCCATTTACATAAAAGAGGGAATTTGACCTGCCCAAAAGCCCCTTTAACTCTTCTGCGCATAACCAAAAATATATACAAAACTTAATCAAAATTTACCCTAGGGGACCCCGCTCCAATAGGCCCCCAACACAAACTCGTGACTCATCTCGAGTCACTGTGGGGTAGGCTCCTTAATTTTAGATTTGAGCACAACGAAAAAGTTTTTCAGTGGCAAAACCACCACAAGGCTCTGTGTAGTAGCTCATTGCGCTTCATTGACCAACTTATCTATTGTCATTCCTTTAGTTGCAAGCTCAATACTTTGTTGGGTTTGCTGAAGGGTCTTCAAGGCACCATCAAGTGTCTCAGACAGCTACAGAGCCTCCTCAACCCACGACTGCATCCTTACTTCCAGCAAGTGCTCCGGATGATGCAGGCCCTCTATCTCAGTCTAAATCACTTGACCCTCCTGTAGGTGGGAAAGGTGTTGCGCGATCAATATGGTAGGCGCTACCATCCGGATGTCTGCAAATTTTTTCTCTTTGATGCATAACTTGTTTTGCAACTGTTGCACCGTGGGGTGTTTATGAATTGAAGTCCAGACGCCCATGGCTTCATCCAAGATATGACTGCATTCTGTGACTGTGGTTGTAATGTTGTATGTTGATGTTCTTACCTCGGAAACCCGCTGAGCTCTGACTTCTGGAGGTGTCTCCAACTGCAGCTTCATCTGAAGATCTACTATAGGGTGCTTGAATTCTGCTTGAAAAGTCTGGATTTCCTCTCGCGAGGCCTTTAACGCAATGACCAACCCTTCTAATTTTTTTTCTTGGGTGTCTAAGGCAGGGACCACTGGCACATCGCTACAAACCTGGTCAATTTTAGCTTCTAAGGCTGTGTGTTGAGCCTATGCTATGCGACATGCTTCCTTTGCGGTCTGCTATTTATGCTGAGATTCAACAACTTGTTGTTGCAACTCAGCGACAATGTGGTGAGCTTGGGCTTCTCTGAGTTGCAGCTCGTCCACAATCATGTTGTGGATCATGTGGAGATTTCTTGTGGGTAAGACAATGAGATCAATATGGATTTCATCGCAGCCTCTGAGCTGCACGTGTTGGCTCGCCGACTTGACACAGATGGCAGGTTTGGGGATCTAGATGAGGAGACTCTCCCCTGTCACCGACAAAACTGTGTTGAGTGGCTACCCATTGGTCGCAGGCACGCTCGCTTGCATGGGCAATGCACGCTTGAATCAGGATCGCTTGAACCCTTAGCTCCTGAATACCTATTTTCACCCCGTCGAGTGTACTACCCCTAGAACTTGGTCCACATATCCTTTATTATAGACATGACCATGTTGGCTATTTTATTGAGGTCATCCTTGGTCAACGTCAACTCTTCCTCTTCGGCAACTTTGGATCCTCTGTGTTTCTTTCTTGGACCTCCTGCAACCTGACAACCTCGCTTTGTCCCTTTGGCAGTTTTTGCTTCCACCTGCTCAATAGTTTGAGCCTTTGTCTCCTTAGGTCCTCCACCATTATTTTTAGGTGCAGTGTCTTTCTTTAAATCCATGGTCTCGTCGGTGGTGGTCGGCGTGGCTTCTTCTCCAGTGGTTTTGTCCATTGGATGCGTTCTTGTTCTTGGCTTGGTGGGCATCTTTGGAATGGACGTCGAGGCACCCTTTGTGGTGCATGGCTCCAACCAAGCTAGCGTCCACTCTGCAGTGAAGCGAAACAAATAATCTTTTGTGACTAGATATGTCAACTTGTACCATATACCTTCCACGATGCCCTTCGCGCAGATATGAATGTTGTGAAATGTTGCTTTAAAATCGATGATCAAATTGTACTTCTCGTACAAGCTTGGAGACAACCTTGACTTCGATTGGATAGATTGAAAGATAGCAACATCAAACAATAGCCAAAATATTTTGTTCTTTGTGATTAGCACAGGGATGGATGAATTCCAAAGTGTGGCATATTGCGCGGCTTCATACATCTGCGACTTAATTTTAGGAAACTGCGTCTCCTTCGATGTCTTCTAGCTGATAAGCACGATCAAAAGCAAGAGACACACATAGTAAAATTGTTTTCCCTCCTTTTGTGCCTCACACACATTCTCCATGAACTCCTTGCAAAGATACTGTGCCCAATTGTATTGGACTCCCTTCTCGCATTGCCCTGCGAGTGAAATTACTTGAGCCGAAAATTATTTAGGGCGACATTTTATCATCATTTTACAAACCAAGATGAGTGTCCCAAAATGGAAAACTAGACCATTAATTTCACTCACCATGAACCCTTGGCTATGGCACATGACCTGATAGGCATTCTTGATATTCTCGGCCACCTTCTTCTCCTGAACTTTGCCTCCAAAATCGGCCATGGGGTCTGCGCCTTGATCAGGCAAGCTAGTGATCCGATGGATCAATGCGCCGTCAATAGGGATGTGCTCTCCCATCCACAAATACTCATCCTGGACAAGTGCGAGAAACTACCACACACATATGTCATTGATCGGGTTGCGCCTGAAATGAGGGATGTACAATAAGTTTAACAATCCAGCCTTGTGCAGTCCCAACACCTAGCGCTTCAGCTCCACGTGCACAATACCCCCTTCATAGGTCACTTGATCTATAAGTATCTTTCTGGTGCGAGCTCAGGGAATTTAACAGTGTCAGCGAGGTTCCAGTCCTCCATCTTTAATAGCGGCACTTTGACGAACATGTCGCCTTCCATTGGGACATTTTCTTGGATAAGGGGCATGTTGATGTATGCCCTTACTTTGTCAAGGTCCTTTGGGACCTTTACTGATTCTTTGTGCGGTGTGACATAGGTTGGCAACAGAGAAAATTTCAAGAATGGAAATTTATCTTAAAGTATATAAATCTTGGCAAATCTTACTAGTCCTTAATACACAAAATGTAAAATATTTGATGATATCCTTGTAAATATTCTCAAATTTTTAGTGATTTTATATATATTCTCTATAAAATTTTGGTGATATTTGAGGTAAAATAATTTTATATTATAAAACTTGGGCGAATATTTTTTTAGGAAAAATGGAAATTGGGGAATATTTTTTGGGGAAAATCCATTGAAAAATAGCCCACTTGCGAATATTAGTCCCTCAAATTTTCCATGGTTGGCAAGCGTGAGATGGGGTCCAATTTTACCACATCTTCTTCCTCCATGATCGTTTCAGGCTTTTCGGACATGGGCTTCTTCTGTCGCTCAGCCGCAGTGGAGCGTGGTGTCAGGGTCTTCTCTCTTGGCGATCTGTGGGACCTTGAGGTCTGTCGTTTATTTGTCTTGGCCGATGCATGTGTCTCAGCGACCTGTGCGGCGGGATCCTCTCCAGGGCATGTGGCTGTCATACTCAGAGGGATAACATGTCCGAGACCTCTACAATGCAACTCCTCAAGAACTAGATCCAAACCAAACATAGACATCAAGTAAACTTCAAAAAGAAAGGAGTTCAAGGCACAAAATTCACATTGAAGGAAATGGGAACTAATGCGACCCCTTCAGTCATATTTGTAGCTTAGGAATATCTTCAATGGTCCATTGTGCATTAATGTGTCTCTATAAATGGAAAAATGGTTCCAAATATGTTGAAGATTGCAACAAGAAATAGTGAAGGAGGCATCCTGAAACATCATTCCTGATCCTAGTTGGAAAGTGATCACCAAAAATAGGTGGGGGCCACACAGGTGAATTTTGTCGCAAAGTCTATTTTTAGACTATGTCTATTTTTAGACATGTCGATCATATTCTATGAGTTGCAGGATGCTATTTGTGGATGGTTGGTCAAGTTGGAAAAATATATGGATTTCTATTTTTAGACATATTGGGCAGAATCTATTTTTAGATTGTCAGTCTAAAAATAGATATGTCGAATATTATTAGCTCTTAATAATATTTGGACTATAAACATTATCTTATTATCTTGGAACACTTCAGTTAAGTGCACAGATGTGGCACAACAACTGGAAGAAGGAATTACGCTATTCCTGAGGGTTTATTGGAGCTATTGCATGGAGGACTTCAGTTAGAACTCATGTGACAGAGTTTGGTGGAGTTGTAGAAGTAGTCGGTGGAGTTGTGTTCAGTTTAACTCCGTTGAGATAGTTGTATCTAGTCTAACTGATTGATACACTAGTGAGAGTGGTGTGAATTAATTAGTTAATTAATTCACTAAATAATAACTCATTAATCAACTGAAGAATACATCAGTTAACTACAATGCATGGCAGTTTTAGTGGAGACTAGTGGAGAGATAGGTGAAAGGGCAAGATAGACTATCTGTTGTGACTATTAGTGATGCATGAATTGCATCTACATATACATTAGAGTTGCCAATGATAATCACACAGTCAATGAGAGTGGGATTACATTGAATTGGTCTTTGTAATCTGCTTGGATTGCGTAGTGGAGGCAGGCTAGTAGGAGGCAAAGATCGGTGCATGGATTTGCAAGATTTAGTGTATGACGATTGTACTGTACTGAGGGCCTGTGATAAGCTTTTTATGCTTTGTATGAGATTTTAATATGATATCCATGTTACATAATATATAGTTTGGGTTTTCAGCTTTAGGATTTCCCGGTTAAAAACTGTGTTATGTGTGTTTTTATTGCTTCATGTGTTTTGCAATTGTTGATTAAATTTCCGCAAGAATTATAGTGGAAGGATTCTGTATTTAGCGAGAAGTCAAATAGTGTGTGATCAGGAGAATCTCGGTGAATAATATATCAGTTATTCAAATTTCTACATGGTATCAGAGCGATATTGATCATTGGAGCAATTGCAAAGCATTGAAGCAGTTGAGTTTTAGGATAAACTCAGGAAAATAAAATTGGAGAAGAATGACACTCTTCCAGTATACTTGAAAAAGGTTTTCCACTGCAGGAATGAGCTTGGGAGTGTAGGAGTTAGTGTGGATGATGAGGAATTGGTGAGCTTGGCTCTCCTTGGGCTTCCGAAGAGTTGGCACTCCTTTCAGGACTTTGTCAATGGTCGGGAGAAACTGCAAGGATGGGAGCGACTTTGGTCGGATCTTGTGCAGGAGGAGATAAGGTGGGATACCAGGGATGGATCTTCATCAAAGAATGATGATAAAGAGGATTTCACTTAGGCTTCCAAAGCAAGGAAGGGGAAGGGCAAGAAAAATGCTTCTCAATCCGGTGCGGATGGTAAAGAGCGTGACATGTCAAAAGTGAAGTGTTTTCACTGTCACGAGCATGGGAATTACGCCACGAATTGTCCACAGAAGAAGAAGAACAAGCAGGCTGTTGGAGCTGCAACTGGTGAGGCTCTTGCCTCGCAATTTGAGCTGGATTTCTCATTAATCGCATGCATGGTGTCTAGTGCATCGGGATCAGGGTGGTATTTTGATAGTGGCGCTTCCTTTCACATGACGGGAGATTTGAATCTTTTCAGTGACTTGGTGGAGAAATATCTCCAGTTGCATGTTGAGTTGGGTGACAATGGAAGATAAAATGCGGCCGACATTGGTACCATAACCTTTCAGAGGGAGTCAGGTAAACTCATTCTTTTATAAGATGTAGTGCATGTTCCAGGTTTAAAGAAGAATTTAATCTTAGTCGCAATGTTAGAGGATAAAGGGTATGATGTTGTCTTTAATGAAGGAAAAGTTTTCCTTCGGCACAAGGCAATAGGACAAGTCAAGAAGGTTGGGATTCGAGCCAAGAATCTCAACAGACTTGCAGTAGATGGGATTTCTATGGAGCTTCCTATTGTTGGGAAGTGCAAGAAAGACATGCAATTGAAGCTTGAGAGGGAGCTGGATTTGCATGTAGGTAAGAGTGAACCTCAAGATGTGGAGCAGCCACAAGATGAGGATCATGGAGTGGGAGAAACCACTCATGTAGAGAAATTTCGTGCCAGATGGGCAGAGGGAGTGCATGCAACTATACCACCAGGTGAGAGGTGGGGCGACATGCATGAGTAATCCCAAGAGGATATTTCTGGGCAGGATTCATTAAGATGGTGTGGATCTCATGAATTGAACCTGGCTATGAGGTGTCCACAGAGCAACAGTAGCATGATCAGTTGGATTGATGCAGGCAGATCAAAGTGACACTGTCGGATACTGGAGCGCGGATCAGAGTTGACAGCAAGTGCAAGAGTGCATGGGTGCAAGAGTTCAACAACGCAGTGGTTCCTGATGACATGTGCAGTCGAAGACTTTGATGATAGATGCATCAGATTGATTGAGTTTTTTGGAGCCTATTCAGTTTCAGAGGAGTTTCAGAGCAGATGCATGGAGTTGCATGGCGCTTGTGAAGGTTGCAGGGTGAATGCATGGAGTTGCATGTCGCATGAAAAGACATGCCTTTCTTGTTGAGAGGGAGTGTTGAAGATTGCAACAAGAAATAGTGAAGGAGGCATCCTGAAACATCATTCCTGATCCTAGTTGGAAAGTGATGCCAAACTAATTACAGGGGCCACACGGGTGATTTTTGGCGCAAAGTCTATTTTTGGACTATGTCTATTTTTAGACATATGGATCATGTTCTATGAGTTGCAGGATGCTATTTGTGGATGGTTGGTCAAGTCGGAAAAAATAGATGGACTTCTATTTTTAGACATATTGGGCAGAATCTATTTTTAGATTGCCAATCTAAAAATAGATATGTCGAATATTATTAGCTCTTAATAATATTTGGACTATAGACACTATCTTATTCTCTTGGAGCACTTGAGTTAAGTGCACAAATGTAGCACAACAAGCGACGAAGGAATTACGCTATTCTGAGGGTTTCTTAGACTTATTGCATGGAGGACTTCAGTTAGAACTCATGTGACAGAGTTTGGTGGAGTTGTAGAAGTAGTTGGTGGAGTTGTGTTCAGTTTAACTCAGTTGAGCTAGTTGTTTCTCGTCTAACTGATTGATACACTAGTGAGAGTGGTGTGAATTAATTAGTTAATTAATTCACTAAATAATAAATCATCAATCAACTGAAGAATACATCAGTTAACTATAGTGCATGGCAGTTTCAGTGGAGACTAGTGGAGAGATAGGTGAAAGGGCAAGATAGACTATCTTTTGTGACTATTAGTGACGCATGAATTGCATCTACATATACATTGGAGTTGCCAATGGTAATCATGCAGTCAATGAGAGTGGGATTACATTGAATTGGTCTTTGTAATCTGCTTGGATTGCGCAGTGGAGGCAGGCTAGCAGGAGGCAAAGATCGGTGCATGGATTTGCAATATTGGTCCTAATTAGTGTATGACGATTGTAATGTATTGAGGGCTTGTGATAAGCTTTGTATGCTTTGTATGAGATTGTCATATGATCTCCATGTTACATAATATATATTTGGGGTTTTCAGCTTCAGGCTTTCCCGGTTAAAAACTGTGTTATGTGTGTTTTTATTGCTTCATGTGTTTTGCAATTGTTGATTAAATTTCCGCAAGAATTATAGTGGAAGGATTTTGTATTTAGCAAGAAGTCAAATAGTGTGTGATCAGGATCATCTCAATGAATAATATATCAGTTATTCAAATTTCTACAAAATATGGAAAAATATCCTCATTAAATGCAACTTAGACACTCCTTTAAATGGTAATAAAACCGTCTTTTTTGGATTTACTATTCCAATGGCTAGATTTTGGCACTTCTGCGACCTAGTCAACCTACACGTGCAGATACTACGCACACGTCGCACCTGTCTGGGCATCTTCCAACCCTTCTGCATAGATCCAATACTCCGGCCATATAGTCATTTGGTGTACGCAGGGGGAGGGTCATCCTTGTACAACTTCAATTGGCTTCCGTTGACATACCCGGGAAGATAGTCACTGCTCAAAGTGGCAAGGTGCACCGCACCTCCGTTAGTGATCTCC
Organism: Pinus albicaulis; assembly: GCA_034641835.2. Classification (NCBI taxonomy): domain Eukaryota; kingdom Viridiplantae; phylum Streptophyta; class Pinopsida; order Pinales; family Pinaceae; genus Pinus; species Pinus albicaulis. Next base: position 73,380,001 of record CM076572.1, on the reverse strand, counting down.
TTAAAAATATATGGTCCTAGCCAATGCATCTTGAACTTCCCTGGGCGGTGCGCAAATTTGTTTTCATATAAAAAAGCCAATTCATCTTCCTTAAAGACCTTTGCCTGATATTTATCATGCCATGCCTTTTTGCACGCCTTCTGTACGTGCTGATGGAAAGTTGCAATAAATAAATCCTCTTCGAGTGCGACCACCTACAACAACCTTTCCTCCATAATATCTGATTTTTCCATGTTTGTGAATGCTGCAATGCGCAAAATGGGCACAATGTATTCCATAGGTATCACAACTTCCTGCCCATATGCCATCCTGAACGGTGTCTTCCCTGTCAGTTTCTTGAATGTTGTACGATATGCCAAAAGAACCAAAGGTATGCGCACATCCCAATCATTTTGGTTAGCATTGAAAATTTTGGTGAGTGCAGTCTCCAATATCTTATTGAAAGCTTCTACTGCTCCATTCTCCTGTGGTTGATACAGAGTGCTCTTCTGATGGTGAATCTAGAATTATTATGTCAAAGCTTGAATGATTTCATTCACAAAATGCGTACCCCAATCACTCATCTAAATTTTAGGGCATCCAAACCGAGTGAATATGTTTTAAAAAATGAAGTGCGCAGCTGTGTCCGCACTATAATCCTTCACTAGCTTAGCTTCAACCCAGTGGGTTTGGCATAGTCCGTTGTAGTTATGATGTACCGTGCACCTGTCTTCTTTCTCGAAGTGTTAATAGATCCAACAAAATCTATGGCCCATTCAGTGCCATCTGCGGATGCAAGGGAATCTCATCTCGGCGTGAGGGCTTTCCTGTCTTTTGGCATACATCACATGCACAACAGTGTGCATAGGCATAATTGTGAAACGTGGGCCACCATAAAATAGCTCTCAAAATCTTCTACGTGGTCTCATTTCCTGCATAGTGACCTCTGGAAACCCCTTCACGAGCTTCAACTAAGATGTATTGTCTCTCAAATTCCAAGACATATCTTTGCAACACTTCATTGGCACCCATCTTATACAACTGACCAACAATGATAGTAAATTCAGTTGCCATGCCACCATCTCTTTCTTTTGCTGCAATGTGTACTCCTCGGGTGCACATCCAGTAGTAAAGAAATGAATGACATCAGGGAAATGATCATCAACTATTTTGGTTGCAAATAACTGTGCGTTGGGTAAACCATCCTCCAAACTAGTCGACTCTTCTCCATTCTGAATGCGCGATAGATGTTCTGGCCCAACATTTAGTCTTCCAGGCTTCACAATAATTTCAAAGTCATATTCCTGAAACAAAAACAACCACCTGCAGATATTCCCCCCAACATAGGGTTATTAACCAAGTACTTCAAAGCAGAGTGGTTAATAAACATCTTGAAATGTCCTCCTAACAAAGAGTGGAAGAAATTCTGCAGCGCATACACCATCGCCAATAATTCTCTTTCTGTAGTTGATTAATTCCTTTCTGCACTTGATAGCTTTCAACTTGCATAGGAAATAGGATGATCGATCTCACCAGCTTCTGACTACGCTAAGATGGCTCCGAGAGTGATGCAGGTTGCATCCACATGCACATGAAACACCTTTGACCAATTGGGAAATATCAATATGGGCACAATGACCATATTCTCCTTCAACAATTCAAATCTCTTATGACATTCCTCATCCCAATAGAATGCCACATCCTTTTTGAGAAATTTCTCCATGGGCGCAGTTATCAACGCATAACCCTAAATTAACTTCCGATAGTATCCCATATGCCCCAATATTGAGCGCAATTGTTTGACATTCATAGGAACTTCCAGATTAACAATTAGTACGATATTTGTGGGATCTACCATCAACCCTTGCTGGCAGACAATGTGATCCAAAAATATCCTGAATGGCACACACAATATTCATTTCTTCAAGTTCAGTGAGATCTGATACTTTCTACAGGTACCTAGCATTAGGCGTAGACTTGAGACATGCTTTTTCAACAACCCAAAAATAGTCCAATCATCAAAGTATACTTCTAGGAACTTGTGGATGTAATCCTTGAATGTAGCTACTACTACGCGCGAGAAGATAGCAGGGGCATTCTTCAAACCAAATGTCATGATCGTATACTAAATATATTCCCATTCCATTGCAAAGGTTGTCTTAATTCGATACTCTGGCGCAATCCTGATCTAATGATAACCTGAGAAACCATCTGTGAATGAATAAGCCTCTTGTCCTCCTATATTGTCAAGTATATCATCACAAAACATAGTTGGAATGGATTGTGTACACAGGCATCATTGCGCAGGTCCATACAAATCCTTATTTCTCTTTTTGTCTTCTTATCTTTCACTACCATAGGACTCACCCAATCAGATTCTTCTACTAGTTCTATAATGTCTGCAACAATAGTTTTATCCAACTCTTCCCTAAATTTATTCTTATACTTTGGATTCAATCTATATGGGTGCTGCTTCACAGGTTGTGCATTGGGTTTCAAAGTGATCTTCATGACTCCAAGCACTCCAATTGTCCCTTTCAACTTAGAGAACTTTGTGGGAAACATGTCCTGATACTTTGTCAGCAGCTCAACCACCTTTCCCACTGTGTCATCATCCCAATAATCTCCAATATTTGCCAACTTTGTTTTTTATTCTGACCCAACGTTGACTTGTCAAATATTCAAAGGCTTCGTAACATCCAGTGAGGTAATTGAAGGCCCAACAACTGCATGTTGTCCCTAAAATTCAGGAATTGTGATATTCCTTGGATATTCTTTCGTTTCTTCTACTGTTAGATTTTTTCAATTGACATATCACTCATCTACGCGTACCATGCTGGAGAAGCGCACTCTACTGTTGGCTTTGAAGTATCAAAGATGTCTTCTTGGATTCTGTTAGCGCTGGAATCAACACTTGGACTGCTTTAAGCACCTGACTAGACACATCCTAAACTCTAAGGCAATTTAATGATTTGGTTTATAAGATTGGTAGGTGGTTTAAAATCCCATTCACTGAAAAGAGATTTCAGTCAAATCCACTGTTCTACTAATGAGGGTATTGGGTCTGACGTGGTAGAAAAAGAGTGAGTTTGTAGCATATGAGGGTAAGAGAATGTGAAATGGAAAAAGAAACAGTGGGTTTGCAAGGCAGAAATCCACTACTTTTGTAGAAAATAACACAAGTAGCAATTTGTCAATATTTCAACAAGAGAAAGCTATTTCTAGACTTACAATATTCTCACTGAAATATCATGGAAGATAACTGTTATAAGTGATTCTCTTTACACTATCATCATGTATATTTCATCAAGAAAGCTCACTGTGTGAGACTAATAGAAATTGATAAAACACATGAACATGTCAAGAGAATGATAAAAACACATAACAACATGAGGGATTGCAAAATTCCACTGAAGATAATAAGATATGGAAACACAAGTGAAAATTAACAATAGACACACCAGATTGATAATAATTCCTCATAAGTTTCTTTCAATTTTATTCACTGAAAAGAGTATTCATCATATGAGCCAAGATTCTAAAACCATGAACCTTTTTTAAATAGAAGTTTGTCACATATATACAAAAATATAAAACTGTCATCTCCACAAAAGGAGTAAACTTGTTCCCAAAAGTTATTATGATCTCGTGCAAGAGATGAGGCTTATCCTAAAAATTTAATACAAAGTGCTATGACATAATCAAAATAAAAAACATCAAGGGTAACAATTCGAAGTGGTTGTATGATGTGGTAGTCTATGGGAAGACTCCTCTTTTGTTCTGGTGCAACCAACTCCACAAAAAGTGTAAACAAAAGTGAAAGTTACATGTGATTGTACTTTGAATGTTGCATGATGCCTTGTGGAAACGTGCTGGTGTTGAAAGTAATGGTAGAAATATGTTTCATAGAAACTATGCCGCATTTCCTTTCCTTTGGTTTCTTGTTTGTCGCGATAGGGTCTCAAATTAAACATGGAAATAGTGTTGGAGTGGAAAAACCCATATATATAGGTTCCAAAGAAAAGGACCGGGCATGTGAAAGATATGAGAAGGATACACGTTGAATTGTGGGCCAGCGGGAGAAATAAAAGAGGAACGAGAAATATGGAGGTTAAACAGGTTATGGAGGCGGATTGAAAGATATAGTGGGGTTTCATTTTATTAGCAGGAGAAATTATTAAATAAATGATGAGTGGTAGGAGAAAAACTTTTATACATATATCGTAATCATAGATCGAGGTCGAAAACATTTAAGCATAAGACATAAGCGGGAGGGAATGCGATTTGTGATGGGGGTGATGACGTGGCAAGGAGGTTTGGACTGAGGGGAGTGCAAAATGCGGAGAGGAGGACACGTAGTAGGAGGAGCGACGTAGAAAAAAAAATTTCGGACCCCCCCCCGTAGTGTTAAAATCATAATGGAGAAGGGGGGCTGAAAAGGCATGAGAAACGTGGATCAAAGGGTGGGGAAGATCACGATGTGTAATGGCCGGTGGAAATTTCAATTGCATTTTGACATTTATAATGGATTCCTAAATGCCTATCCTCCTGAGCCTGCGAATTGTGATTGGGTCCAACCAATATCGCACATCGCACTCGACATTTATAACATGATCCCGTGTGCCTATCCTCCAGAGCTTGCGATGTGCGATGGGGAAAGGGTGACATGGTAGGGAAAGGTGGGTCCCTTTAGTATCACATCGGAAGATTTGTGGAGTGGCAAATGAATGTGGTGAGGATTGTTGCGATATGCGATTAGTGACGATGATTTGGAAGGAAAGGATCCCACTCAATATCGCAATTGGGGAAATGAGGAAGCGGAAGTGAATGAGGTAAGTGAAATTTGCGAAAATGTCGTGCGAATTGGTAGGTGGGGCCCATTAAATGATGTTTAAAAGTGGATAAGTTAAAACTTTGTTAAGTCAATGAATATGGTAAAATTCGTCTGAATCATAATATAAAGGATTTTTCTAAAACTTTTCGAATGTTATGAAACGAATCAAAAAGAAATGGTGGGTCCCAACAATATCGCATATCTGAAAGTTTGTAGGATTCGACAATGGTTACATGTATAAGGTTTGAATATGTGATAGAAGGTAAGGTAAAAAGGGTATAATATGATATGGCTATTAGTGGGTGTGCGGAGCTACTTGTTAACTATAAAAATTGAATTTTAATAGTTAAAAAGGGGTTTTGAAAGAAATAAAACACTAGACTTTGGGTTTTTTTGGAAAAATGAAAGGTAAAAGAGGGAAAATGAAATGAATGAAGGTAGAAATGAAATTTTATCACCACTACACTTTGACAATGACACTTTCATCTTACAACTGAACTGAAAAGGAAGATTCATTCCTTGGAGAATGATGACCAGACTTTGAAAATCTTTGAAAAATTGCAATGCTAACATCGGCTCCTATTGGGGATGAAGTCCTCCCTGTGAGGCTTCAAGGACTATAGAATCAGTGCCTTAAAAACTCTTTAAACTTAGAAGACTTCTTGGAAATTATGACTAGAACTGAGCATTGATTGATTGAACTCAAAACTAACCATATATACAGACACAACACCATTGGGCATGGAGTTTTATTGACACATCACACTGGATATTTACAATGGAATGACTCAACTGACTTACTAAACAAAGAGATTTTTAAGAAAATGACCATCTAGATGTTTGAGCAGAAAAGTATTGTTTTCCAAAACTTCAGCAATTCTAAATGGCCCAAACTATAGATTGTCAAACTTACCATGTTTTCCATGTTCCTTTCTCCTGACATCCCAATGCAACACCAAATAATTCTCTTAAAATAACTGTTGATTTTATCTTTTGTCAAAAATCAGATTTGACTTTAGGTTGATACTTCTGTAATTTATCCATCAGTGATTCTCTGATTTGGTGTGCCTCTATCAACTACAACATTCTCCTTTGGATTGCATTTTCATCATCAACTTTATCTTGCAGGAACTTCATCATAGGAAGAGATAATTGCAAAGGCATTACAACATCGATACCATATACAAGCTGAAAGGGAGACATTCCAATTGATTTTTTACCACTTACCCTATCTGCCCAAAGAGCATGTGGTAACTGAGTGTCCCAATTTATCTTATTTTCAGGCAACATTTTCTTAATGATCCTCACCAAAATTTTATTGGATGACTCGTCTAATCCATTACCTTGAGGGTAATAAGGCGTGGAATGAGTCAATTCAATTCCGTATTGCTGAAAAAAGATGTACCTCTTAGTAGACTTAAAGGCCATTGCATTATCAGTTACTAATTTCTGTGGGCAACCAAATTTGGACATAATATTTTCCAATAGAAATTTTATAATTACCGTATCAGCAGCATTTCTGGTTGGTACAACTTCAATCCATTTAGTAAAATAGTCTGTAACTGTGATAATCCATATATGCTGTCATGATGAAGGTGGATGAATTTCACTGATGAAGTCTAACCCCCACTACTAGAAAGGAACATTCGTTGAAATAGGAATAAGAGGTAATGGTAGCAATTTCTGCTTACCAACAAATTTCTAACATTTGACACAACTCCTGACTTTGGCAAAAACATTAGAGAAAAGAGTTGGCCAATAATAACCAACTCTTAAGATTTTGTTTGTGGTGGCTTTCCAATAAAAATGCTCTCCACACACTCCTGCATGTATCTCTGTCATAATATCTTGGGATTCAACTTCATATACACATCTTAATAAGACTCCAACATGGTCTTTCCAGTAAATATGGTCTTCCAAAATGTAATAATTCACAGCTCTCAATTTGAAAGCTCTTCTTTTTGACTTCTCCATTTGAGGGAGAGAGTTGAAATTTAACAAAAATTATACTATATCCTTGTACCAATCTGAATGAAATATTTTAGGATAATTAGAAACACCTTGTCCATCTTCTCCTTTAGCTACCTCTACATTAAAATTTAAAGCCTTGCAGTTATATTCGGCCATCAAGCGAGCCAAGCCTTGAACTTTTATCAATTTAGATGGTCTGATCTCAATATCAAATTCCAGAATTTTGGTCAACCATCGTCCTCTCTTGCCATCTGTGTCTAGCTGCAACAATACATCTTTAATAGTAATATTTGGCACAAAAGCAACAATTTTTGAATGTAGCACATAAACTCGAAAAGACTTCAAAGCCTTAACTAGTGCATATGCTTGTTTTTTAGTCAGGCTGTATTTTAATTCAACATCGCTTGAAGCACAACTGAAATATGAGATAGGCTTCTCTAAAAATTCTTTGTTCTTCTATAACAAGACATCTGCAATTGTCTCTTCTGAAGCATATGAAAAAATCATAAAATATTTTTCAAAATCAGGACTAATCAAAATTGGAGCTTCAGTCAAGGCATACTTGATTGCTAAAAAATAATTCTTTGCTTCATCTCGCCATTTAAATTCTGCATCTTTTTTTAGCGAGACATTTATGTGTTTGATCAGCTCTGCAAAGTTTGGAACAAAGTGCCTCAGAAATTGATTTTCCCTAAAAATGACGACAATTCTTTTTTATTCCTTGGAAAACCAATCTTCTGAATAGCTTTTACTCTTCTTAAATTTTTGCATCTTTTTTTAGCGAGACATTTATGTGTTTGATCAACTCTGCAAAGTTTGGAACAAAGTGCCTCAAAAATTGATTTTCCCTAAAAATGACTGCAATTCTTTTTTATTCCTTGGAAAACCAGTCTTCTGAATAACTTCTACTCTTCTCGGATCAATACAGATGCCACTTTCTATTACAATATGTCCCAATAATTTCCCTTCTTGGACATCAAAGGATGAATTTTTGGGTTCAAGGACAAACCAAACATTCTGCATTTGTCAAAAACTTGTTTCAAATGTTTCAAGTGGTCTTCATCAGATTTTGAATAGACTATGATGCCATCCAAATATATGACTACAAATCTATATTTTTCTCCCGCAAAGGAAATATCCATTGCCTGTTGAAAAGTTGCATCTGCATTCATCAGTCCAAATGGCATTTTGTTGTACATGAATGTACCCCAGGGTGTGGTAAATGTTTTCTTTTATCTGTCTTTCCTGTCAACTGAAATCTGATTATAGCTCGAAAAGTCATCAATCATTGACAATATTCACTACAAGAAAAAAGCACATTGGTGAGGGGCGAAAATGGTCACCATAAGCTCATTGGTGAGGGTCAAAAGAGCCTTCGTCACCAAAAACTGAACATCACCAAAGGTGGCGTCGCCAAAAGTATAGGTGTTGTGGTGACATTCAAGCTCCGTCACCAATAATGACTTATAGTGATGAATAGTGACCGTCACCATTTCATATGAGCAATGGTGACAGACAATAGCTTCCGTCACCAAAAAACTGAACGTCACCAAAGGTGGCGTCGCCGAAAGTATAGGTGTTTTGGTGACATTCAAGGTCTGTCACCAATAATGATTTATAGTGACGGATAGTGACCGTCACCATTTCATATGAGCAATGTGACGGACAATAGCCTCCATCACCAAAAAATTGAACGTCACCAAAGGTGGCGTCGCCGAAAGTATGTGTTGTGGTGACATTCAAGGTCCGTCATGAATATTGATTATAATGACGAATAGTGACCGTCACCATTTCATATGAACAGCAACGATTTTTTGTGATGGACCTTTCATGGTCGTCACTATTGGTGCATATATATGGCGACGTTCATTGACCGTCACCATAAACTCATTGGTGACATCAAGGTCCGTCACGAATAATGACTATAATGACAAACAGTAACCCTCACCATTTCATATCAACAACAACGATTTATGGTGATGGACCTTTAATGGTCGTCACTATTGATACGTATATATGGTGGCGTTCGTTGACCGTCACCGTTTCATATTTTGGTGACGGTCGAAAAATGTCACCATAAGCTCATTGGTGATGGTTAAAAGAGCATCCGTCACCAAAAACTGATCTTCGTCATTCCCTATATATGAATATCAGGGCACGATGGAATCGAACCACCAACCTCCTGCTTGTAAAGCAGGTGCTCTTCCATTGAGCTAGCACCCTTTAAAGAATTAGACTTTAAACTAGCAATTGCCCCTAAAGGTGCAAAGATACACCAAAGGAATAAAAACCAGGAAAACTGAAAGAATTCAGTGTCCTTACTCTTATTTTTATTCTACGACACTCTACAAAGTATGATCTTGATCTATGACGTATTTGTGCCGAGTGGTTCTAATTTAATATTAAATGTTATATTCAAATAAAATAAATGAATAGCTCAGAGGCCTTACGAGCTAATTTTTAATCCTTACACCAAAATATCTTAATATTCAAGTCTATGGAACAACTCGTTCAAAGTTCAAACTGAAGTAGATTTTAAATGGAAAGCCTAAAACCAGCTAAGTAGTTTACAAGTTAACATTTTGGATATAACTTCTGTTCAATTTATATGACAATTTATGCCATAACCTTGAAACTAGTTTCTTAGCCAAAAGACTTTCTTAAGTCAACAATAACAAAGAAAGATAGTCATGGCAAGAAAAATTCTCTTGTTTTTTCTAATGAGGGTGCATGTAACTTGATAAAGGTTGTATGAGAGTATCAAACCATAAAAAGTTTCACTAAAACATGGAAATGACAAAGTCTTGTTAAGCAACAAAAGTTTAGTTGAATATATGAAAAGCATCGAGCTAAATGATATAATTAAACTAAAATTAACTGTAAAAAAAATGAAATTGCCATCATATACCATCTGGTTTGGTTAGTTCTTCAAAAAGAGAAAGTGCAATTGCATGATCCAGCTCCTCATCTTGATTATGTAATGGACCATCCTGAACAAAAATGTCCACATACAACAATCAATGTTATTGTATTGGTAATACTTTTTATATAATCTATCAAAGCATGTACTATGTAGGAGAATTACTGGAAAGCACAACTAGAAATTTGAATCACAACATAACAATATAAAACAACATGCAAGGGGAAAGGAACAACTCCACAATTTGAGAAATATGAACAATCCATGAACCTGTTCCTATATATTGATATAGATAACGAAATAGAAATCTAGATTTACGAAATTCAAGTATCACACAACAATGTCTTGAACAAATCTCAATATGTAAAATAGTACTTTTTGCATTTGGGTTTACCTTGCAGAACCTCAAGAAAAAGTTTCCACAGAAACAACCAATAAACATAACATGGACCTCAAGAGCAATTGTTTAGAGGATAAAATATGAAGGTAAAGAACTAGAGAAGTATTCAAAGCAAATGATGAAAAGCATATCTAGAAAGAACTAAGAACCCTCTGAAGTAAACCACACATTTATCATCATGACTAGTACACTTGCAAAAGAAGATCAAAATAATTTACAAACTATTCCACCAAAAAGCAGTGAATTTTTCCACTAAAATACAATTTCAAATTAATCAACTTTGTTAATGCTAACTGATAGAAGATTGAAGTTTAAAAGACAATACACTTTGATGAATTAGGGATTACCGTGGCATTAGAGGGCACATGCCAAATTACATTATCATCTCCAAATGCACCCCTATGTAGTGTCCATCTGACACTTTGTGACTTGAACCTTTAAAAGGCTTGCTCAGCCACTTCATCATTCGAGATTTATTGTGAGTACGATGGTACAATGTGACCTGCATGTCCCAAATAACATGAGCCAACAATGAAAACCATAATTAAATTATTAATGCCTTACTAATTTAATCCTTGAAAAGACGAAAAGCATGAATCCAAGAAAGAAAATGATAAGGTTCTCGTTAACCAACTATTATATTTACAGATATGGTAGAATTGTTGATTGGTTGTTTCAGAATTTAAAGCATTTTACTTATTCTCTAAAATATATGAAAAGACACTAAAATTACCAAGGTCATATTTCAACATAAATCTTGCAGAAAATCAAATTGCAACTATGAAGATATTATTACAAAAATCTTGCAAAAAATCAGATTGCAATTATGAAGATATTATTACGAAAATCTTACAGGAAATCAGATTGCAACTATGAAGATTTATTACAAAAATCTTGCAGAAAATCAGATTGCAACTATGAAGATATCATTATAAATTTTAAAAATTATAGTAATAAAATCCATCTTCAACATGACTTAACATTTTATATCATATTAGACAAATTTTTAGTCAGGGAACAAGTATAAGGTTCAGAGTTAAAATATTTGCGTCAAGGACAAGGAGATACCATATAGAACTTTTTGAGTTGAGGTTTATCACTAGAGAACATAGTCTTGAGTCTTAAACCAATACTTAATGAGGGAATTCTGGAAATAAATGGGTACAAAATGTGAATTCATCCGTCATGAGTCATGGCAACCCGCAGACAACTCCTGAGGCTTTACAACCACTGCAACTGCACCCATCACACTACGTTTTTAGGTTGAATTGTCCACAACTAAGGCTTTGCAATTTCCACCCACTGCAGCTACACCCATCACACCACCATTTTAGGTTGAATTGTCCACATGTCCTAATCCACAAAAGATGTAGTTGAATAGTTTGTTGTGCTGAATTGCACAACTTTTGCCCACAACTGACCATAAGTTCTTGTGTGTGATGAGTGCACCAGATATTTATCATGGGAGCCACAAAACCTGCAAACACAATTATCCATGAAGTCCAAAACGGGGAGGATGTAACTGGCAAGAACAAAGCTGGGATAAATGATCCCTTGCAATGAAATTTCAAATGTGACTCCTCATGAACAGAGAGCCATTCTTATCAAAATATTCTAAGAGAAACATGTTTTAAAGCTAAATGGATACAGTTCATTAACCACCACTACAACATAAGGGGGGGTTTTACGACAATTTTTGGGTAAATTGTCTTAATTCGAGACAAAAGAAAACTTGTGTATTGTCTTAAATATTGTCTTTAAGCGGGTGTCTCAAATTAAATCGTCTTAAAAAATTATCTCAATAAAGACAATATACAACACAATCATTTTTGTCTCTTGAGAGACAATTTCATTTTTGTCTCTCCAGAGACAATAGTTGCACTACAACACAAAGAGGGGTTTTAAGACAATTTTTAAGTAAATTGTCTTAACTTAAGATAATTTCATTTTTGTCTCTCCAAAGACAATAGTTGGAATTAAAGACATATTGTCTTTATGGAGACAATGTCTTTAATCTTATCTATTGTCTCTGTAGATACAATATAAAACAATGAATCCAGAAAAATATCTCACCATTAAAATAAATCAATATAAAAAATTTAATTAAAAAAATCAACAATATCATTGAATAATTCATGTTAGGGTATAGTGGAATCGAACCACCAACCTCCTGCATGGCAAATGCTCTTCCAATGAGCTAGCACCCTTTAAAGAATTATGTGAAGAGTTATGGCAGTCCTTGAAATTGTATAATAGGCATTGATTTTTTAAAAATGTTCAACACATAATGGCATAATCCTTGTAAAATATATAATCATGCAAGCCCTTATTTTTAACTTAATAAAACTAGCAATTGCACCATATGTTGCAAAGAAAACGTTGTAAAGCAGTAACATAGGAAATAGTAGTATAGAGGAAAAAATCTTAAAATTTCAACCAAAGTTAGACTACCTGTAGTTTATTTAAAACTTATAACTAGCAATTGCACCGGGAGGTGCAAGGGAATGCTGAAAGGAAGAGGCATGAACTATGTTGTGCTATGAATAAGAGAAAAATGGCCTTGATAGTTTGTTGAGCAAACATTACTTGAGCTCGCATTAGTGAGGCTCATTGACCTATTTGAGTAGAAAGATATAGAAATGGTTGTCAATCCCTCTCAAACCTCTAGAAATCAAATTGATATTGGTTGCCACAAACTGAAGCTCGTGATGATTAACATAGCTCAAGTTTGAGGCATCATAAACCAAGATACACAATATTAGTGATACAAATTCAAATCGAGGATTATTGCCACAACATAAAAGTCATTAATATAATTTTTCAATGGTCCATAGAGCAAAATTTGTAATTTTTCATCAGAAAAATAATATGTTGGTGTAAGGAAAGGCCTCATTGACGCAAAAGTAAACATCATTTTTTAAGAAGAAAATAATTAAAATTCGTGAAATAGTACAAGATCCAAATCCCAAAAGGATTTAAACCAACAAATGAAGATTAAAATTTTAATAAATATTTACACAAAAAAAAACAAAATTAAAAAAAAAAATTAACAAAAAAAAAAAAAAAAAAACTTAACAACTATTTTGTGTACAAAATCATGTTAATTATCAATCCATGACCACATTGACTCATCATCTGGTATCCAGGTAGATAATTTCCCAGAAATATGATACAATTTGATAAATGGGCATGTCTACAGAAATGACATACCTAAGAAAACTCTTTGTTGTAGGCATTGACATCTCGAAGTTCAAGAAGATTAAAATTTTTCTCTCCATGGACAACATCTACAGAGTTTCATCATGGATTAGTAAAGATATAGGGTAGATCATAAACTACAACCCAACAAATTGTTTACATCCAGACAAATTGCTTAATTATAAAAAGAAGAACATCAACACTAATAAACAAAAACTAGTTCAGACTCCTCGTCCTAAAAATGAAGCGTTGTAATTCATAGAATAAACAAATGTGAGTTTTATAATGAAATATTGAAAATGAATGACTATTGCAATGCAAGTTATGATTATTGACACAACAAATACAATATAATTAAATGTGATTATTGAAGTAGCAATTGCATTCTCTACTCAAGTTCAATTTGTATAAATAACATAATAATATTAAGCTCTTTGAAATTTATTACTCAATGGCATTCAAACTTGAATATTGAAATCTAAAAAAATATTTTCCCCTAAAATAAAATAAAATACTTGATAACCTGGATAATTAAAAATATTTTAGTGATTTTATAATTAAAAAAAAAAGAAAAGTGTACAACATACCTCGTCTCTTGTGTATGTTTAATCTGTGATATAACAGAATTCTTCCACATGAGGGGGCAGACTTCCTCGTATTTCCTACATGAAACAATAAGAATTAGGCCCCATTGCCCTCTCTCCGCCCCGCCCCACGCCCCATAAAACCAAAAACCAAATTCACTGGTCATGCTATCTTTTATCGATAAGGGGCAAAAACTTACGAGGCAATTAGCATGCAAGAGACTCCCAGAAGTTGCAGTTTGTGCCTACTAGTTGGATTTGCGGACATATAGCCATCGATGTAAGATACTGTCAAGTATAGCGTGTCAGGGACAAGCTTATACTCCTCGCTAACCTGCTAACATAGAAATAATTGTGAGTAGGGTATTTAAACATATAAACACATTGCATCGACCATAAAATAGTACTAATAAGGATCAATTTTGTACTAAAATTGAAAAATGGATGGCTATGACCACATACCTCTACCAGCCAATCAACGAGAATTCCTCGCATATTTGGGGTGATGTCATTCTGTACAGTCTCCATGAAATTTGCCCAAGGCCTATTCTTCATCTGAAAGGAGTATCCATAACACTGTCAGTCAACAAATGCCACTTTTCTTTTCTCAATTAGATCCATCTAGTCAACTGATATTATATGATGTAGGAATAATGTAACTACGATGATCTGTATAAAATATGCATCACAATGCAAGGGTTTATTTGTATTCTACTGTGTTTTAAAGATACAGGTGAGATATATACAATCCACACCTCTGCATTTCGCAAATACTCGTATATATCTTCAACATAAGTAGTACACATTTGAGGATCTGTGTGGTCTTTGTCATGCCTGATATTATAATTTTGCCATGGAGATTTGCATGCATCCTCTAAAACAAAAATGCTTTATGCATTTTATGAGGCCATAGAGACCAATATTCCCATTGTACAGAACCCGTGATTATATAGCCGCAAGGAGGCCCGATGTGCTCAAGAACGACTAGTAGTTTCTACGAGTCAAGGTCCCGAGGAGTCTCCTTGGACCTCAAACTCTATCAATACCACTCACTATGGAAACGTAAATTCTGGGTTTTTTTCATTGATGGCCAACAGAGCAGAGAATAACAATGACATCCCTATCGACCAAAACCAGCTTGAAGAGCATCTCTATACCACTTTGGAGTATTTTTACTGCTCATAATTCAGTAATGGCCTTTTGTTTGTGGTTGGTGGAAGCTATGCCGGTAAGCATGTTCCTGCTTTGAGTTATTATATTTTAATGAAATATAAAGATAATTCAATGGAGAATGCAGAATTTGGTTCATTGGGCTAACCTGCAGTGGTTCAAAACTTCCATTACATCTTGGTGGGATTTTGATTGAAAATGTGCTAACAGACCTGGATATTTAGGGGCAAACCCATGTCAATATTGCAATCGATTTTGGGCTAGATGATAGAAACCAGAATACCCATGTTGGGGATTTGGCAGAACGGGTGTTGTGATTCATCCATAAATAAGAGACGTTGGATACCTATAAGGCTAGGATAGCTTTGTTGGACTGGATTCAAATTGTGAGTGGTATTGCAACACCTTTCGATCTGGGGAGGAGTCTTGACTAACTATGCCTGAGTCTTGCACTTCACGACATCAAATCCATATAAAGGCTTAAATACTTAGAATAAGATTAGGAGGATCGCATTTCAGAACCAAACCTGGTTTTTCGCTGTTGACAAGTAATCGGTAGCAGAAGCATGAAGATTTGTGACATCGCCTAAAATTGTGCGCCTTTTAGTCTGAGAACCGTTTGCATTGGCAGCAAGATCATCCACTGCAGCTCGTTTAGGAACTCTTTTCCTAGATTTCTTCTCATCTGCTTGCGATTGAATCACAGGAGCAGAAGCTTTCGAAACACAGGCAGCTCGAGCTAGAGTAATACGGACGCAATTTTCCTGCCCCCCTGACATCTTTAAAAGAGACCTCCGTAATCCAACCCTGCCTCTGGAAGTCCACACTCATTAACAAATGAAACATTAACACATGACTTCAATTTTGACCCAAGGGAATTCAATTGGGCAAATCCATCCTCCACTATATGGTCACGACGCACTGCTATCTCAATTGATCCTGGTCCAGGTCCAACAACCTCGCCTGTCATTCTCCGAGCCAATTTATCAGCTTTGACAAACTCACGGAACATCTGTACCCTTTCTTCAAAAGGAAACACATGTGGTGTAGTTGTGACCAAAGAACCCATCGTTGAAGGCACGGATGAGTCTCCCAACTTCAAGCAAGTTGACAAGGCTTCATGTGATCTAGCTGCTGCAGCAATTGGAGGACGATATTTGATAGCAGGAGCAAGCCATAGAGATGGGGGGCAGAAACTACGTCTACAATCTCTTTCATATAAAAAGTACAAACACCTAACAGCTGCATCCATCAAAGGATTGTTATGATGCCAAGAATTATTCAAAAATCCATTGTAGACCATTGTATTAAGCATTTCCGCAATTGTTCTTTGTTGTTCCAGTGTAAAAGGAGCCTGTTTTTCATAGAAATCTTCATCATCAAGGACCATAAGCAAGTGGGCATAAGTTGCACAAAATAGAAGTAACATTGTTGAAGTATCTTTTGGAATGCCTTGAGGACCCTTCTTCATAGGCTCCAAGTCCCATACTGTGCATGCATCATATTTATCAGTATATTGCTGAAGAGAGTTATCTTTACACATATCAGTACTGCTATCTCCATTTGAAGACTTCCCTTTCATTCTTAGAAAGGCAGAGGCCCATTTATTGCTTACATTTCTGATCAAATTTTCCTCCTTTCTGCCAAATGTATCATGAATTTGGTTCTCACCAATACTTAGATTGGTCTGGAATTGCTTCTGAACTCTTGTAAATCCATCTTTCTTGAAGATAAGAAATCTCTCTAACCATTCCCACAACTGTGACAAAAATCCCTGAGTAAAAGCTAATAAATTAAGAATAGGCAAAGGTCCACCAAAGGAATTCAAGGAAGAAAAGGTAGCGAGCAGGTATGAATACAATTGGGCAACATCTTGCAGTTCCAATTTTGTCTTTAAGCCCCCATGACCCAGAGATACTTCATGCACAGAAGAACCCTCCCTTTTCACCGTAGCTAGAAGCTGGTGCAGATGCCACTGCTGATGGACTGGCCTCAAATACTCGATGAGTGATGAAGTCAATTCAGTAAATCCATCCTCACTTTCTCTACCACTCAGAAAATGGTGCTTGGGAACACTAGAACTATGGTCATCATATTCTTCCTCATCCTCATCTACTTTTCTCTTTGATCGCCATTTTTTCTCAGTCCATGGCATCAAATTCTCTAAAATACAGGAAAGAGCAAACACATATTCTCTACAACATAAGCCCTCCACAAGCTGTCCAGAATGTTCAGGGCTCTCGATAGAACCTAATGCCAAACTAACAACATTTTTCAGAGCCCAAGCAGTACTCAGAATCTCCATCTGCTTCTGTAGATCCAAATTTGTCATTTCCAAGAAGATAACTTCCTTTGAAATCTGCCATTACCACCATTGTTCTCAAACATGGAGAGAAAGTCGATGAATGTTGAAGAGCAGGTAATAATGCAGCAGGAAGCCTCTGTGTGAGATAAGGAATTGTAAGTATATATACACAAAACTGTTATGCTGCACTTTTAACTCCAGCATCATAACCTTCGAGACAATTTGTTTGATTTGATATAGAAAATACACTTTCACATAAATCCGATGGCATAGAATGGAAAGTGTTGTGGATGATTTTGTCACCATCCTAGAGACAGCCTAGAGTTGCCATAGACCAGTGCCTAGGACATCTTAATATAGCAGGGAGACATGTAATATAGCTTGGGTTGTCAATCCAAATGCCTTCCTACTATCTCTTGCTTAAACAAGGAAATTAAATTTGAATGGGACCAATCTCTCTCAGAAGCTGACACAAAGATAAGAATAATGTAGGAACATCATGTAAAACTTTAGCATGAAAGCATCAGACAGTTAAGAGACCGCTTACTGTAAAGAGGGCCGATTCAAATAATATATCACAGAAATCAGATATCAGGAAGTGAGTGCAGTGAGGAAACATAAGAGGATATTAGCTGGCATGAGACTGATACCCAGATACACAACAGAACCATATAAGGGCGCACCAATTTACGAATCCTTATATGACAATGGCGTTTTAAAAGCACCCTCCTCAAGCAGCTAATATAGCAGAAAATATGGAAAGAGTGAACATGGAACAGTATATCATGACTAGGCCTATTTAAAGCGCTTGACTAATCCCAGAAAGGGCACCACTTAAGATGAATCCTTACTGCAAACTAGTGAGCCACTCGCATTCTAGAACATGATACAAGAAGACAATTTGCATGAAATGAGATAATGTATTAACACATGAGAAAAATTACATACTGTGAGATACCAAAGACCAGAATCCTCAATACAGTTATAACCCCTCCTCACTGAGACCCTACGGGCTCTGAAGCTTCATACAGAAATGTTACAAGATGTATCCAGAAGTCTTCTCGCCGCACAGTTTTCTGATAGAAATCTGGAACCCTTACAATGTCTTCTTTTTTGATCTTTATAGGAGTGGTGGAGAATTCTAGAGGAGGAGGTAGCTGAAACACAATTAATGACTCAATTTGAAAGGAATGGCGGAAAACATTCGCGCCTACTCTATGAATGACTGACTGTTAATGACTGTACTGAACAATCTGTCCATGAAATAAATGTTGGGAGATAAAATCTCCTTATATACAAGATTCAAATAATAAAATATATACAATATGTTGCCCGCGGCTGAAAGAAAATCTGCTGCCGTAAGGGATTTGAAATAATCTGCATTTCTGTACTGTACTCTCGGCCCTTGGCTTTTGGATTTGAGTCCTGGATCTTTAATGCGGGGTGAATTTATCTGGAGAGTTCTGAGAATCCATATCTATGTCTTCTTTAATGGCGGTCACCTCTCCCACCTACCCTCGACTTCTTTCTTTAATTTCGCCAGTAGGATATGTCCTTTGGTATGCTCCAGATCTTTGCAACGAAGGCGGCAAGTTAAAGCGCCAACTAAGTCGTTTTAAAACCTGCAAAACCCGCAAAACATTAGAGAAAATTGACTCGGTGACAGGGAGTGAGGATACGACAACGGCCTTGGAATCGGTGATACGGACTAGGCGAAATATTGAGACGATGCAGGGTGACAAGAAACGCATGAAAATAATGGAGAAATAGGGGGTGACAAGGCAGAATGAAATGGAGTAACAATGAATGAACGAGGCAAAGGTTCATAAAATATAACACATCACCGGAACATATGAATGGTGGAGGAAGAACACGGCGTACACTTGTGAATTATGATGACACGACCACAGGAGGTGGGACCCAAATCGGAAATCGCAATCGGAAAGAGGAGCGGGGAGACAGGGGTGGCACATTTTAGAAGTTCCGATTGCGATTGAGGGTAGGGCCGCGATTGACCCAGGACCGTTCGATCTCAGAACAAGATCAACGGCTACACTTGCATCGGAGGGTAATAAATCGGTGGGTCATGAAATACCGCCTGACTGTTGTGCGCGAGCCCTCCATATCAGTTGATTGCAGCGCCATTGATTTGAGCCAGATCAGACGGTCAGCATTGTGCCCGATCGTTAAAACAATAGGCCCCTTCTCGTTTTGAATTATGGTTTTCAGACTCGGGTCATATGGAAGCCAAAGCGGGAGGGAGTCAAATTCTTAAGGACTCGGCCCGATTATTTAAATTTGGGTTTTTAACTATTGTAAAGCAGATTTTCGGGCGGGGATAGTAATATCAAGCAGGGTCATGAGATTTTAGGCCATGGCAGAGGTTAAAAATGGATTTGAATGGGGCAGCGGGGCAAAATTCACAGGCGGAGGTAGATATGTACAACATCGGCTCCATCTGGGGGCGACATGTTCGTCCTCGGGCATGTCGAGAACATGCAGACCATTAAATATTTCATCTTATTTTTGAATTCCCCTGCATTCTTACTTCAAGTAATTATCAACATTCTTTTCCTTTATAAAAACAAAAGCTGAAACAAACTATATACAATATATACAATCAGGTATTTCCAGCCTGGGTCAGAATTGAAAATAAGGCTTGAGGAACTGGCCATTCACGGGTGCATCCAACAAATCACCCTGTAGATTTTCTAAAGTAAAGGTGTTGTTTCTTCCCAGCTTCACTATTTTGAATGGCCCGAACCACAATGGATCAAATTTAGCATGTTTGCCCTTTTCGGCTCTGCGAACATCCCATCTAAGAACCAGGTCTCCAACTTGAAAATTCCTATCCTTTGCGTGCTGATCAAAGGCATTCTTCATTTTTTCCTGGTATTCTATCAATCTCTGATCTACCTGGTTCCTTGTTTCCTCCAATTCTACCAGCTGATTAATTCTTCGGATCATGTCATCTGGTTCTTCCTGGTTCTCCTGCATAAAACGTGGCACTGGCAATGCCAACTGCAAAGGAAACACTGCAGCCCGCCCATACACCAGCTCATAAGGTGACTTCCCTGTTGCTCTTTTGCTGGTTATCCTATTTGCCCATAGAGCAAACTTTAATTTAGAGTCCCAATTTTTCTGGTTTTCAGCTATTGTCTTCTTAAGGGCTCTCACCAGGGTTTTATTGGATGACTCTGCTAGACCATTTCCCTATGGATAGTATGCTGTAGAATGAGTCAGGATGATGTTATATCTTTGGCAGAATTTTACGAACCTGGCAGACTTGAAAGCCTGTGCATTGTCAGTTACAATTCTTGCAGGACAACCAAACCTAGATATGATATTATCTTCTATAAAATTCATTATTACAGCATCTGTAGCATTTCTGGTAGGTATGGCTTCCACCCATTTCGTAAAATAGTTTGTGGCTGTCAATATCCATTTATGTTGGCCACTTGATGGGGGATGTATCTCTCCTATAAAATCTAATCCCCATTTCTGAAATGGTTCATTTACATGAATAGGGATCAAGGGCAATGCTTCTAATTTCTGGCTTTCTGCAAATCTTTGGCATTTGTCACACGATCTGACCCAAGCAAAAGTATCTGAATACAATTTTGGCCAGTAAAAACCAGCCTTCAAGATTTTATGAGTTGTAGCCCTCCAGCTGTAATGTCCTCCGCATATCCCTTCATGAAATTCTGTCATTACATTTTGCACTTCATTTTCTGTGAGGCATAAGAGTAATATGCCTAGAGGGTCTCTCCAATAGAGTTGTCCATTGGAAATTGCATATTTCTGAGATTTCATCCTTACAGCTCTGTATTTCACCTTGTCACATCCTGGAGGACAGCTAAGTGTTAACAGATATTCTACAATTTCTTTGTACCAGGGGCTAGTTAGATATTTCACACGTATCTTTTGAGTAGCCATCTCTAGTCCATGTTGCTCTTCTTCTTTTTCTGATTCTTCATTTGCTATCACAGACAGATTAATGCCCAAAGCTTGATGATTTGATTTAGATAACAACTTGGAAAGTCCCTGTCCTTTCACCAACTTAGTAGGCCTTATATCTAAATCATACTCTTGGATTTTGGCAATCCATCTTCCCCTCCTACCTTCGTTGTCTCCTTGAACCAGAATGTCTTTAACTGCCGCGGTAGGGACATAAGATGTAATATGAGACTGCAAAACATAAACTCTGAAAGCTTTAAGGGACTTTACCAGGGCATATGCCTGCTTCTCCAGTATATTATATTTCAATTCAGCATCATAAAGCACTTGACTGAAGAAAGCTATGGGCTGTTCATATCCCTCTTCATTTTTCTGCAATAACACTCCAGCAATTGTATGAGGTGAAGCAAATGAGAAAATCATGAATGGCTTTTTGTAATCTGGCCCTGCTAGCACAGGAGCTTCAGAAAATGCCCGTTTTATCCTTGTGAATGCATCTCTAGACTCCTGGGACCATTTTACTTCATTTTCCTTTTTCAACATATTGGTTATGTGCCTAACTATCTCAGCATAGTTAGGAATAAATCTTCTCAAAAAATTTATTCGGCCCAAAAATATCTGTACTTCTTTCTTATTTCTTGGCAAAGGAATACTGTTTATTACTTCAACTCTCTTAGGATCAATTTTCACACCATCTTTAGTCACAATATGCCCTAAGAGTTTTCCCTCATCTAATGCAAACAAAGATTTTTGAGGGTTTAGAGAAAGGCCATACCTTCTGCATTTCTCAAAAGTTCTTTTCAAATGCTCAATATGCTCATCATCATTCTTTGAGAATACTGTGATATCATCAAGATACACCACCAAGAACTTGTCCTGTTCTCCGACAAAGGCTATGTCCATTGCCCTCTGAAAAGTAGCTCCTGCATTAATTAATCCGAATGGCATCCTAGCATACATAAAGGTTCCCCATGGTGTAGTGAATGCAGTCTTCTTCTGGTCTTCTGGGAACACAACTACCTGATTGTAGTCCGAAAATCCATCCATCATTGACATTCTGGAGGCTCCCACTACTTTCTGCAGGATGTGATCCATTTTGGGCAATGGATAGTTATCTTTGAGAGATGCCCTATTCAAATTTCTGAAATCTACACATAGCCTTATTTCTCCATTTTTCTTCCGAACCGGAACAAGATTTGCTACCCATTCTGAGTACCTTAATGGAAAAATTATCTTGGCCTTCAGTAATTTCTTGACTTCTTTTTCAATTGAGGGAAGCAGCAAGGGGTTTATCTGTCTGAGCTTCTGCTTGTATGGCTTTGCATCTCCCCTCAGTGGAATCTTGTGCTGTATTATATTTACATCAAAAGTTTTTAGGTCCTCATAGGACCAAGCAAATACATCTTTATAAGATTGAAACAACTTCAAATACTTCTCTTTGTATTCTTCTGGGACTCTTTTGGATAATTTGACAATTTTGGGATCAGCATGAGTACCCAGATTCAAATCTCCCACTTGATTTTCTTCTACTACTTTGTTTGGCTGCACTGGAACATCATCTTTATTGAATAACCTTTCTAGAGGTACCAACCCTCTAGGTATCACGTTACCTTTCAGCTGCAGCACTTTATTTCCTGCTATTCTTTCTTCCCATTTGTTTTCAGCAATATTTTCAGCTCCTTCCTCTTCATTATCATCAATTTCCATATTGGATAATTCTCCCACAGTCTCCATAAATCTTTTCATCTGTTCATCATCTTCAAATACCTGCCAATGCTTTATATTGTCTGGAATGGATGGTCTGTACCGTACCTCCACCTCATATCTTAAAAGTGGATTCTGAGGAGGACGGAAAGTACTGGTAGCTACCGCAAGAGAGTCTGCTACTCTGTTTTGCTCCCGGGGCATGAACTGTATGTTAAATGCTGAGAAGAATTTTTCTATCATGTCCCAAACTTCATTCCTATATGCTCTGAGCCGTGGATGCTTAGTTTGACATTCATTTTTTATCTGCCTTACCACCAACTCAGAGTCTCCAAACACTTTTAGGCACTGGATGCCCATATTCTTGGCTGTCTGCAGTCCCAATAATAGCGCTTCATATTCGGCTACATTGTTTGTAGCCTCATATTCCAGTTTAAAAGACAGCGGCACCCATTTCCCTGTAGGGGAAATCAACAATACCCCAGCTCCATTGCCTTCTCTTGAATTAGCTTCGTCAAAATGTAAAGTCCATATTTCTGATTCCTGCTCTTCTTTAGGCTGCTCAGCTTGGATTTGACCAAAAAGGGGCTCATGAGCATAATTTTGATTTTCTTCTAACATTAAACATGAAAAGTCCCCCTCCTTGTTATAAACTGGGGAATTATCTGAGCAGTCAGCCTTAGTTACCATCTTAACAAATCTAGTCTCCCTGTATAACCTCCTTTCTTGACCTCCAAAGACTGGGACAGTAGAATATGTTAAGTCCAATTTGATTGATCCCCCAATCTTTGTACCCCAGGACCTTGACAACAGCATGCCAAAGCGGGCTGGGATATCAGCAACCACAATGTCCATGACCACACTCTTTGCTGGGATTTGAGCCAAATTGACCACTAAGTCTTTAATCATTCCCAAGCACTTAACCCTTTTAGAATCAAACGAATATAAATCTTTATATGGTCTTGTAATTTGCAGCCCTAGTTGCTCCATGACAGAGAGAGGCATGAGATTATGGGAGGCCCCAGAATCGAACATACAATTATGTAACAACAGGTCATGAATGACTAGGGATACATAAAAAGGAGGAGTAGAAGGGTCTATCTCCTCGACATGTGGGCCAAAAACTACCATGGGTCTTTCTTCTTGAAGATTTAAACTATCAGGTGGAATGGGTAGCTCAGGAGGAAGTATGAAAGAGGTAACTTGAGACTGATACGCAGGCTGTTTTAATAACTCAGTCAGAGGGACAAGAATCTTAATCTTCTCAAGTTCTTTTTGCAAATTGAAAGCAAATGGGAGTTTTTTTGTCACAATCTCTTTGGACTCCTTATTTTCGACTGAAGATTTAATTTCTTTTGACACTGGCTCAGCATTAGGAGGGCCGACTAGTTTAGACGAGGAGGGAATCTGATCATTAGACTGCAAGGGGGTATTCATGAGGTTCTTACCCTTTTCCGCATTCTTCTTTGTTGCTGGTTCCTTCCGAGCGGATGTTTCCTCTCGGGGTGGTTCTTCTTCTTGCTCCTGAGTTCTGGTCCTCTTCCTTGAGGATCTGAGATCATATTTGACGTTGAATTGTGCTTCCATGAAATCGGCAAATTGCTTGCAGTAATGGTCAATCTCTGCTTCTTCGTTTTCTTCTTGCAGGGGGCACTCCATATCATCATTATTTGAAAAGGCCAGATTGGAACCCTCTAATCCGTAAGCTGCATCTCCAGTGGAGTCATCTGCTGGTCCTTCAAGGTACAAGGGGTGAGGTACCTGATCTTGCTGTTCTTTCGCTTCTCTCGGAAATATCTGCAATGGAGGCTTTCTATACTGAGGATTATATCCTATGTTTGGAGCGTTATAATAGTTCTTGGGAGCTGCGTTCTTAGCTTCGAGTTCTAGCTTGACCATCTTCTTTATCATCTTGCTTATCTCATCCATTTTATCTGAATCCTTTTCTTGATTAGAGGTAGAAACCTCCTCTTTGCCCTTTCTTCTGGTTTCCTGTTCAATTTTTCCTTTTAACTTCTCAGTGGCAGCAAAATTTGCCTCCAACTCTAGAGCATCTGTCTGGGCATCATCCAGAGTAACAGGCATTCTTTCCCGCAGAGAAAAACCGAAATCAGAATCAAAAGCTGCTATAAAAACAATTTTGGCAGCAACTTGTTGAGGTTTCATGTCAGCAGGAAGGTTCAGATATAATTTATTAAACCTTTTGATAAATTCTGCCACCCCCTCGTTATGTTTCTTCTTTAGTGTATTGAACTCAACGAGGCTCTGCCCGTGATCTTTCTTTTCTCCCCACTTTCTGAGAAAAGCGTTCTCCATCTGGTCCCAGGTGGTGATTGAATGGTTTGCCAATGTCTTGAACCATTTTCTAGCTTCACCTTCCAGGGATTGTACAAATAACCTCAGGACCACATCCAGATGCTCAACATTTAAGTTCTCTGCAAAGGAGCAGAAGGTCTCGAGGTGCTTCTGAGCATAAACTTCATTCTCACCATTAAATCTTGGCAAAATCTTCAAGTAATCCTGTGGCATATCATTTAGCACTTGGGGCAAGGCCAGAGGAGAATATTTATTTAATAGAAAGGCAGGAACATTGGCCATTGGGGGAGGTGGGGGTTGCACAACAATTTGAGATACAGATGAAGGGAGAGGAGTAGGAGGAAGTGGAGAGTGAATAACAATGGGAATATATTGCACAGAAGCCTGAGGTGTAGATGGGAATAACTCACGATTAACAGCAGCTACTTCTGTGACCTCTTTTATTTCTTCAGCCTCGAAAGCAGGATGAGGTTCTCCTTCAATCCAGGTATTTCCTCTACGTGGAGTTTCTGAGTAAAACTCGGGTTTTTCTGTTCTAACTTCTTGAGAAGAAGAGGGCGGATGATCTTCAATGAAATATTCAGAATTTTCGGAATGAACTGACTTCTTCTCTTTCCAACCTCTTTTATGGAAGATCTTCTCCGGGTCAGACACGGGTGTTTTCGGTTGTGAGGTATCCGACCTCAAATGGGGCTTCCGGGAAGCCAGGACTTTCAATAAATTTTATCAAATAAAGACCAGTGGAGTCGCCAAGGTGAGAAATCTGCAACTCTTCACCTCTCCGTGCTCACCTGATTAGAGAGTGAATATGAGATGTCGAACCCAGGGAAACTGATATTCTTGAATTCGATCCCCGGCAACGGCGCCAGAAAGATGTTGTGGATGATTTTGTCACCCTCCTAGAGACAGCCTAGAGTTGCCATAGACCAGTGCCTAGGACATCTTAATATAGCAGGGAGACATGTAATATAGCTTGGGTTGTCAATCCAAATGCCTTCCTACTATCTCTTGCTTAAACAAGGAAATTAAATTTGAATGGGACCAATCTCTCTCAGAAGCTGACACAAAGATAAGAATAATGTAGGAACATCATGTAAAACTTCAGCATGAAAGCATCAGACAGTTAAGAAACCGCTTACTATAAAGAGGGTCGATTCAAATAATATATCACAGAAATCAAATATCAGGAAGTGAGTGCAGTGAGGAAACATAAGAAGATATTAGCTGGCATGAGACTGATACCCAGATACACAACAGAACCATATAAGGGCGCACCAATTTACGAATCCTTATATGACAATGGCATTTTAAAAGCACCCTCCTCAAGCAACGAATATAGCAGAAAATATGGAAAGAGTGAACATGGAACAGTATACCATGACTAGGCCTATTTAAAGTGCTTGACTAATTCCAGAAAGGGCATCAACAAAGATGAATCCTTACTGCAAACTAGTGAGCCACTCGCATTCTAGAACATGATACAAGAAGACAAATAGCATGAAAGAGATATTGTATTAACACATGAGAGAAATTACATACTGTGAGATACCAAAGACCAGAATCCTCATTACAGTTATAACCCCTCCTCACTGAGACCCTACGGGCTCTGAAGCTTCATACAGAAATATTACAAAAATGTATACAGAAGTCTTCTCGCTGCACAGTTTGCTGACAGAAATCTGGAACCTCTACAATGTCTTCTTTTTCGGTCTTTATAGGAATGATGGAGAATTCTAGAGGAGGAGGTAGCTGAAACACAATTAATGACTCAATTTGAATAAAATGGCGGAAAACATTCGCGCCCACTCTATGAATGACTAACTGTTAATGACTGTACTAGACAACCTGTCCATGAAATAAATGCTGGGAGATAAGATCTCCTTATATACAAGATAGAAATAATAAAATATATACAATATGTTGCCCACGGCTGAGGGAAAATCTGCTGCCGTAAGAGATTTGAAATAATCTGCATTTCTGTACTGTACTCTTGGCCCTTAGCTTTGGATTTGAATCCTGGATCTTTAATGCAGGGCGAAATTATCTGGAGAGTTCTGAGAATACATATCTATGTCTTCTTTAATGGAGGTCACCTCTCCCACCTACCCTCGGCTTCTTTCTTTAATTTCGCCAGTTAGAATATGTCCTTTGGTATGCTCCAGATCTTTGCAACGGAGGCGGCAAGTTAAAGCGCCAACTAAGTCGTTTTAAAACCTGCAAAACCCGCAAAACATTAGAGAAAATTGACTCGGTGACAGGGGGTGTGGATACGACAGCGGCCATGGAATCGGTGATACGGACTAGGCGAAATGTTGAGACGATGCAGGGTGACAGGAAACGCATGAAAATAATGGAGAAAAAGAGGGTGACAATGCAGACGTAATGAGTAATAATAAATAAACCAGGCAAGAACAGAAAGAGAATATGATATCACCTAAGACATGACAGGGATGCTGCAAGAGACTGGGGGAGCACACCATGATGATTATCAGGTGGGATCTAGGGTCTTCTCCTTTCTAAATCTAACTGGGAGGCGAGGAGTTGGGAGATGGTGGCACATTTTAGAAGTTCCGATTGCGATTGAGGGCAGGGCCGCGATTGACCCAGGACCGTTCGATCTCAGAACAAGATCAATGGCTACACTTGCATCGGAGGGTAATAAATCGGTGGGTCATGAAATACCGCCTGACTGTTGTGCGCGAGCCCTCCATATCAGTTGATTTCCATGCCGTTGATTTGAGCCAGATCAGACGGCCAACATTGTGCCCGATCGTTAAAACAATAGGCCCCTTCTCGTTTTGAATTATGGTTTTCAGACTCGGGTCATATGGAAGCCAAAGCGGGAGGGAGTCAAATTCTTAAGGACTCGGCCCGATTATTTAAATTTGGGTTTTTAACTATTGTAAAGCAGATTTTCGGGCGGGGATAGTAATATCAAGCATGGTCATGAGATTTTAGGCCACGGCAGAGGTTAAAAATGGATTTGAATGGGGCAGCGGGGCAAAATTCACAGGCGGAGGTAGATATGTACAACAGAAAGGACGAAGGACCATGGTTATAGCACTTGCAGTAATGATAAAAGTCTCATCTGTCTGTACAACAGCCTTGTTTTTCCTATTCATTGCACTATTGCATGTCATAATGTATTGACGAACTGAAGAATAAAGGCCGGCATTTCTATTTGCTATCCAGTTTATCAGATTCCACACAACAAGCCTTCCATCTCCCACGCATTCTTTCAAAAATTTCTTCCAAGTGTTTATGTCAGTTAGGGCAACCATTAATCTCCCCACCAAAAACAGGATCGGCTAACAGACAGAGCACTAGCAATCCCTCCAAGTAAAGAGCATTAACAGATCACCCGTTCCTACGACTTCTTGACATCAAGAACCTTTTGTCATTCACTGGAACAACAGATGGCCAAAAATAGCGAAATACTAAAATGAGAACTTGACAGTGCATCTACAGTAGTGCATCACGGAAAACAAGGTTTTCTTCAAGAAATAAGGACTTGTTGTATAAAAACGTGTAAAAACTAAGAAATCCTTGGGCAAATTAGTATTTATGAGAAAAAAATGTTTACAGTGAAAGTCTTGCAAATATTATCAGGGTTTGAAGGCAAGAAATGCAGTTGGTGAAATTCCAGCTTACCGGTAATGGCGGTCACTGTAATAGTTGAGAGCGATCATCTAAATTTCGTCGAACCAACGTACTGTGGCGAGGAACAAATAGGGAAAGAGATAAAGGATCTTTAGGTCACGGATCGAAACAATACCTGGTTAGCAATGGCTGTTATTCCAAAACTTCCCTCCCATTTTTGGTGCGCATTCGAGTGCCCGCCTAATCTTGAATTTCCAATCAGTGAGGGAAACTGCTTTGGATGAGCGGTGGTCTTCGTTCCCTCCTCTATCGCTCCACTGCGAAACCGCGGCCAGTCTATAAAACCCCACGTGTAGGGAGAAAACAGGCGCGTTCTACGAAATTCAAATTTGACTTTACCCCTCTGCTTGCTTTGGTTGTGGGAAAAGGTTGTGAGTACAGTGGTGGAGTTTGATTACTCCATTTTTTGTGGGTTAGAATCAGTTTTTTCAATATTACTTGTAAAAAATTATTTGTTTTATTAAAAATATAAGTTGCATATATTTTAAAAATAAAGTAAAACCCATGGACAGAACCTATAAACTTGCTTTCCAAATTACATCGCTTTTCATACCCACCTAATAATATGGAAATCTAGACAATACATTTCTTAAAATAACTTGGTTCCGTCTAATGGTAGCTTGAAATGAAAGTAAAAGATTATGGAACCATGAGAACAAGAAAATAAAGATAAAAAGTATGGTTCCCTTATTTTACATACCACTATAAGATTAGAGTGAGGTGTTTGTAGTGGCCATTTAACTAGATAACGTATATAGGTAGGAACGTTATGTATATTTTGTAATATATATTTTAAGATAAATGTTTAATTGTTGCGAAAAAATATGTCTATATTCACTATAAATTAGGTTTATTTTTACTTTTGGATAAAGAAATGGCATTCAATGAAAAAATATTTTGAAACATTGTACGGATTTTGCGCATTCACTGACATATCAAGTCATGGTTTTGATTATATATATAAGGGTGATATTATAAATTTAAATTTATTAAGGATGAAGAGAGATTAATTTTATTATGTGTAAAATTATACAAGAGAGTAAAACTTGAGGAAGGTTTGGATTTTAATGGATTTGGTCCATCTTGGTGTTTGATAGATCTAGAGTTAAGATGGATATATGTTAACTTTAATGTCATAAGAGAAATAAAATTCTGCTAGGAGAACTTATGACTCTTGGAGCAGCATGCACAAAGCACAGAAAATCGGAAATACCTCAAAATGACAACCTAACATCAAGATTGGGTAACCAAGGCACCCTAAACTAGTAGAACTAAGGGGGAACCTATTACAAATTTGGTGCCAAGACCAAACATCTGGAACAATAACTTACAACAAGAAGTACTCAACAATAAAATAACCATTCGATTTTTCCTAGAATGTGCCCAAAAATCACATATGAGGTCCAAAGAGAAGTAAGACTTGACTTGATTGAAACTTGTGATGGCACTGTGGCATAGCAGAAGGTAGGTATGCACTACTATGAGAGGGGGATCCAGCTACTTGCAAAGCACATCCAATACCTTTTCAATGTCAAAAACTTCAAGAATGAAGGTAAAACTTTATTTTATACATGGTATCAAAAAACTCATACTAGTCACGTTCCAAAGCACCATCCAAGAATGAAACACAATCAAATTGAAAAACTCCAAAGGTAAAATAAAAACAAGGATCCCCTTCCAACCTCAAAACTTAGTATCAATAGCATACTTCACATACATAGTAGAGGACGAAGAAAAAAAATTCCATTCAAACACAACCAAATATACTTATTTTTGGGTATTAGTAGCAATGTGACAATACTTTGGGGTACTTACAAATGAGTTGATGTTTATGCTAGTAGGACCTAACTTTTCTCTAAAGCGATCCAAAGGTTCTTTTGCTCACCCTCCCTTTAGCGACAGATGATTTTGGAGAGTACCCCTTCACTAGGGCCGTTGTGAACAAAATCGAGGATTCATAGTGGGTAAACCGCAACAAAAATAAATTTTTGTAAGGCGTGGAACCCCAATGCTATGTTAAGAATAAATAATGAGTGTGGAGTTACATTTGATCCATGAGCCTTGCCAACGTAAAATAAAAATGTGATTGGCTTCTAATGAGCCTCACAAACTTCTGCATGCAATGGCTTTATCTCAACACATTTGCATTTAGATATTTGATCGTGATAAACTTAATGATGCCTAATTTTAATCTAAAATGTTTGAAATAATACAGGGCTTCTTTGCTTGGGAAGTTTGATGAAGCCTAATCTTAAGTTAGCTCCATAGGATTTCAAAACAACTGCCACTCATTTGACTTAATTCAGCAGATTTTTAGAATTCAGTGGATTCTTGTGGAAAACAATACGAAATTAATCACTTTTAACAACAAGTGCAAATTGACCATAAATTTAATTTTATCTTTTACAAGTTCATAGATGCTTTCTCGATGGATTTGTTTTTAAGAATACAAATTTAACAATTGTTCCCAAGTTCGAACCCCGTAAAAGATAAAAAGAGTTAAAAACATTACCAGAAAAGCGTTGGGATTTCTGCTAAGCTTATGGTCAAGCAACAAAGCATACTCAATTAAAGACAAAACCCTAGTTACAGATATATGAAGAGACGAAAACAGAGTTTATGGCAAAGTGATGCTCATGGAGATATGCTCATAATGAATTCACCTGTATGTTTTCATCATCTTTTTCTATCTGTTTGCCGTTATACTGGCTTCAGTAGCAACAGAGGACATGAATCCCCTTTACCACAGCCATACAGGCATGGCGGAATTCATCAAAACTTCTTGCAAAGTGACTCTGCATCTGAATCTCTGCTTTTCGTCGCTCTCTTCCTAATCCGGGTCTCTGAGGGCCAAGCATAGTGATGTTGTGAAGGCAGCCATGACAGTGAGCCTTGTTAATTATCGCAATGTTTATGTCTGGGCATGGGCCTGAAAAAAAGAAGAGCCAGGATGAATAAAAGAGAAAAGGTGGCCCTCAAAGATTGTATTGAGGATTCGAGGACACCACGACCAAGATTCATCAATCTCTAGCGGAGCTGAAGCACTTCAGGGCGAACACGTTCAAGGCTCAAGGATCAGTTGAGCAACGTGGAAACGTGGATGAGCTCGGCCCTCACCAACGATGACTCATGTCTATGGTTTTCACCCTGCCAGAGGAAGGGTTAAGGCCATGGTCATGGCCCGCTTGCAGAAGTTATAGTGGGAAATGCCCCTTTTTTTTTCGAGGTCAACAATAAGAATGACTTACTTATGCCATACAAAGAGAACTTCTTTGGCATCCTGAAATGGATTCTATGAGCATCGAGTTGGTCATCACCCGAAATAAGAACAAAAATGGGAAATCGGAGGAGATACTTACCATCCTGGCCCGTTCACCCTTCTCATCCCTGGGATCATCTTTAAATAACCTTTTAGTCTGCATCAAATCTCAAAACAAACTATAAACCCTAACCCTTAATAGTAGAACCCTGTCACTGATGCAAGTCCATCAAGTGCATAATGGGGATCAAAAGGGGTGCTGTTAACTTCAGAAAATCAGCATGAAAGCAAGCAAGGGAACATGGGAACTTACCCCCATGTCTGTGAGCAAGAAGCTTCAACTGTAGAATCGTTCGCCCGTTCGCCTCCTTTTCCCCTAAAGGCTTCTGTCTGCCGGGAAAATATTTGTTTCAAAGAAAGCGAAAGGATCGAGTGTAAAGTGAGGGATTGGTTAAAACAGTAAAGGAGAAACAAAATGTTTCAAAGTGGGTGGGGGGACAAATGAACATGTGTTGGGCCTGAGTGCTCTCTACTGCCTTCATCCAGATGACTTACGGTCTCATGGGAGCGTTATACATGTGACCTCTTTTAGGTTGGATTAAGACTTGGCGGCAATAAATGAAACGAATGAATTTGTTTACTTCCCCTCTTATTTTTCAGAATTTTGCCGCCTCTTTGAATGAATTGTGTTAATTTCTAATTTAATGGAACGAATTGTCTTAATTTCTAATTTAAGACCATTAAAAAGTTTTAATTTTTAAATTAAAATAATTCAAATGATAATTTAGGATTTTAAGACAAAATATTAGTTTGGTTTAAAAAAGTGTTTTAATGTATCTTTATATGCTAGTGATATAATTGTTGTTATTGTTTCATCATTTAGTGTTTTTATCAATAGTTAAGTAACCTTATTAATTAATGAGGATTATTACTATTTATTTTTATTCATAAGGATTATTTTAAGATATCTGTGCCGGTGTGAGTCTAAAATAATCCAATATAAAATGGTGTCTTTGAGTACAAATTAAATTATAGAGTATAGTGATGAGTTTCCTAATTAAAATTCCTATGATTAGATGGAAAAGTGGCAAAGAATATCCATCCAATATGAAAGTAACATTCAAATAAGTGCATTGTAATGACAACATAATCCTTGTTGCATGATAACATATAGAAAACAAACACATGAACTCAAAGAGCTATAAAATAAGTACATTATAATTCATTTGATATGTGAATAAAGTAAATCATAGAGACACTATACCATGGGCTACCCTATCAAGTTCATGTAGTGGGAGTGCTCTCAAGTATGAAACGGATGAGGGCATATGATGAGAAGCTCTTGACACCTATGTAGTAAATCCACCCTCTAGAATGAGGACTTTCGCCTCTCCTTTATAGAATAGAATACAAAGATAGAGAATGGAATCGATGAAATAGAAGAGGATCAAATTGTGGGTTAAAGGCCTATGTGCTAGATCATTTTGGATGTCACAATTTATCTCTAGTGAATTTTCTCTCTTTCAAAACTAGGTTTGTTGAAAGCACACATCTCCTCAAAACACTTTGTAGCTAATGTTTTCCCTTTAATTGACAATTGTGCTTAAAGCATCTTTAGTGAGGCACATGTCTTCTAAAATATGTGTTATTTTAGCACGTAATACTAAGAATAGTGCATTAAATGTATGAGCAACAAGTCAACACTACTTCTCCATGATATCTATTTTTTTCTTATTATGAAGTTCCAACCTACTAGAAATAGTTCAGTATGGTGCCCCCTTTGTAATAACTTGTTGTTTTCCTTTAGTAACCATATATATCTATTGATTGTTGTTTGTATGGATGAAATACAAACATTTCCTAGAATGATCCTCCTTGAGCACACCCTCTCCAAGACTATTCACCGTTTGGTTCTAAAGCAAGGAACCTATTATCTGATCCTCTTCTTTGAATGGGCATTGGAAATCACATTGTGCATCGTTATTGGTCTCATCATTCTAGTAATTTCCCTATACCGAGACTCCTCCCATCAGTGAAAGTTCATAAAGAGCATGGGAAATTGAATGAGGTGACAATGGGTCCTTGTCCCATTGTTTCCACTTGATATAGTAGTAGTCCCTTTGGAACCCCTCCTAGGACCCTTGCTAAATTAAGTGCTAACATTTTTCAAAAAGAAGTATAAAGCAGATGGCTCACTTGAAAATAATAAAGCTAGGCTTGTGGAAAAAAGTTTTACACAAAAAGAAGGGGTCTATTATGAGAAGACTTTTTCCCCCATAGAAAAATGGGATACCATCTAGACACTCTTTGCCCTAGAAACTCAAAAAGTTGGAAAGTTCATAAAATGGATGTAAAAACTGCTTTCTTAAATGGAGATATGAAAGAGAATGTTTTTGTGTCCCAACCAGAAGGAATATTTGTGAAGGGTTAGGAACATAAAGCATGCAAGCGGTAAAATCCTTGTATGGCCTCAAGAAAGCACCACGAGCCTGATATAATAAGGGGTTAGGGGAATAGGGGCTTAGGGGTTAGAGGTTTAGGGTTTAGGGGAATAATGAGTTAGTGGTTAAGGGGTTAGGGATTGGGGGCATAAGGGTTAGGGGATTTAGGCGCATTTAGGGGTTAGGGGCATAATGAGTTAGTATTTAAGGGATTAGGGATTCAGGTTAGGGGAATAATGAGTTACTGGGTAAGGGGTTATGCAGTTAGAAATTTCAGGGGATAAAGAGCAACGGAAATTGAATGAGGTGACAGTGGGTCCTTGTCCCATTATTTCCACTTGATCTAGTAGTAGCCCCTTTGGAACCCCTCCTAGGAACCTTGGTAAATTAAGTGCTAACATTTTTAAAAAACAAGTATAAAACAAATGGCTCACTTGAAAAGAATAAAGCTAGGCTTGTGGCAAAAGGTTTTACACAAAAAGAAGGGGTCTATTAAGAGAATACTTTTTCCCCCATAGCAAAATGGGATACCATATGGACACTCTTTGCCCTAGAAACTCAAAAAGTTGGAAAGTTCATAAAATGGATGTAAAAACTGCTTTCCTGAATGGAGATATGAAAGAGAATGTTTTTGTGTCCCAACCAGAAGGAATTTTTGTGAAGGATTAGGAACATAAAGCATGCAAACAGTAAAATCCTTGTATGGCCTCAAGAAAACACCACGAGCCTGGTATAATAATGGGTTAGGGGAATAGGGGCTTAGGGGTTAGAGGTTTAGGGTTTAGGGGAATAATGAGTTAGTGGTTGAGGGGTTAGGGATTGGGGGCTTAAGGGTTAGGGGATTTAGGTGCATTTAGGGGTTAGGGGCATAATGAGTTAGTATTTAAGGGATTAGGGATTCAGGTTAGGGGAATAATGAGTTAGTGGGTAAGGGGTTATGCAGTTAGATATTTTAGGGGATTTAGCTGTTAGGGATTTTAGGTGTTAGGGGTTAGGGGTTGAGGGGTTATAGGTTAAGGGGTTAGATGTTTAGGGGGTTAAATGGGTTAGGGTTTTAGAGCTTTAGGGGGTTAGGGGATTTAGCAGTTAAGGATTTTAGTGGTTAGGGGTTAGGGGTTAGGGTTTGGGGGTTAAATGGGTTAGGTTTTTAGTGGTTTAGGGGGTTAAATGGGTTAGGGTAGGGAATTAGGGTTTAAGGTGTTAGGGGTTAAGGGTTTAGAGGTTTAGGTTTTAGGGGGTTAAATGGGTTAGGGGTTTAGGGTATAGGGGGTTAAATGGGTGAGGGGTTATAGCAATTTATTAGGTGAACAAGGCATAATCTAGTTGTAGTAACCATAACTTGGTCAAGTTGTTATAGTCAAGGCAAGACTTGGTTGGGTTCCCAAGTTCCAAAAAAATAAGGGTAATTGTGAGGGCATGATAACTAAGGAGTGTCAGTGTGTGCCAAGGGTTTTCCATTTTTATAATTTTCTTTGTTGTGCTTTATACCATGCTACCTAGTTGCTTTCATGTTTCCCTAGCATTTTAACTTTTTCAATTTCTATCTCTCTATTGTTTCTTGCCCCATTTGAAATTTCATCCTTATTTGGTAGGTGTTTTCTTCAATATAGTGTGAATATTTTTCCATCACACAACTTATGTGGGGTTTGTCTACACAAATAGTTTTTAAGGCCCATTCATCAGGGTATTTGATGAAATGAAATGGTTATCGATGGTCACCAACTAATGGTACCTACAGACATTTACTCTAACAATTCTACAGTTTTCTTGTGCCAACAATTATACAACATTTTAACCTCATGAATTAGTCTCCTCTGTTCTCTTAGCTGGTTCTATAAGCACTTATTGCTGTTGTTAAAGATTTTACTCTCTAGTCCCATTGAGCTATTTCATCTATTTGTGGACATTGATCTATTTTCATTTCATTTCTTCAATTTTTCTGACTGTTATGTGTTGCCTTTGGCCAGATCCTTCTTTCTTACCTATGCTTTTTCTGCTTAAGCATTCTAGCCAGCCAGAGCAACAGGGGTAGCAGGAGCCACACAGTCCAGTTAGAGCTAAGCAGGGGTAGCGTAGAGGCAGCAGGAGCCACGCAGGCCCAGTCAGGGCAGCGCAGGGGCAATGTAAGCCCTTCAGGTGTGACGCAGGCCCTTACTGAGCAGCGCAGAGGCCGACGCAGGCCAGTTAGGCTGACGTAGAGGGATTCAGAGTAGCGTATTACTGCCGTTTTTATTTCTCTTTTGGGTGAACCAGTTTTGGTGCCCAGGATTGTTGTACTTAGATTCTGCATAATAATGAAAACCCTCCAGAGCTAACTGCACCGGTTTTCCCACATTGGGTTTTTTCCAAGGATATTTTTCCAGAAAATCCATGTGTCACTTTTTCTATGAGCATGTTATTCAGTATTTGATATGTATGTGTAGGTTGCTAGTTGTATTTACTATTTACTTCGCTAATTTATTGAATATTTCATAAATTAACTTGTAACTTAATTCAAGTAGGAGAAGTAAATCAATATACTGCAATAGGGTTTCTTAGATTAAGAATTTTTCACATTCCCTAGGTCTAGCCCCATTAGGTCACCTAGGGCAACAATTTCCCAGGAATTTAGCTAGAGGAAAACTTCTATCTCCTAGAGGCAGCTGCGTTGTTGGGTGCCCTCACTCTCCTTAGAACATGGGCCAATTCTGACAGTGGAATCTCTAGATACCTCAAACCCTAGCTCTAGGATCAAGTTTTTCCTAGGTGTTCCCAAGGATAGAACCTAGTAGGATCAATTTGACCTATCGAAGTAAAAACACTTGTCTGATCCTTTCCCATCACCTTATCCAGGATAGGAACATCATTGGTTACTAAATTCCATCCCCGAACCTGGGTTGGGTCCACTTGGCCCCGTGTGGTCCCATTTGGTGTCAAAGGCCTTTCATCAAGGACCATTTGGGAATCCAAGTTCCCAAAGGATTTTAGGGATTGAGAACTTCCTTCATAAGTCTTTTTCTTCTCCCTCAACCCTTCAATCCCGCTCCTCTCTCCCTAGAAGATAATTCCCTTGCTTAAAAGGAAAGCAAGTCCCACTCTTTATTTTATCTTAGGGAAAGGGTTTCAAGGGTCACTTCCCACCTATTCATTGACCTATACTTGTACAAGTGACTTCCTAAACTACCGGGACTCCACCCATCAGTGAAAGTCCGTGAAGAGCAAGGAGCCTTAGCTGTGGTGACAATGGGCTAAGCCTCCATCGTTTCCCTTGTCCTAACAG
This sequence comes from Pinus albicaulis, assembly GCA_034641835.2. NCBI lineage: Eukaryota > Viridiplantae > Streptophyta > Pinopsida > Pinales > Pinaceae > Pinus > Pinus albicaulis. The sequence goes on along the minus strand of CM076572.1, from coordinate 73,342,044 downwards.
TTGCCCTCTTAGAAACCCCTTTTAGATCCACTACTAGTTTGAGTGGTAACAAGTTGTTCACAATTCCATTTGTGAACAACTCTTTGGTATGCCCACTTTTGCCATACTACACCTCCAAGATGAGAAGTCCAGGGCTATGGAGGCTGCCCTTCTTCTCACTTAATCAATCCTCTACAATATAGTGAACTAGGGCTAGTTGGTTGGTCCACTTGAATGTTACTTTAGTCCTTCAAAGTCTGCACATCCTTAGGCCCTATACACCTACCCTTCTACCAATTTTGTTGTCCTTCACCAGAACAAGATTCGGGGCACTTCTTTGACAGTAACCTAACAACCCTCCAACTGTACTTGGCCTACCATCAATCTGCCCAACCATAATCAATTCTTTTTACTGATCTAGGGCCCACAATATTGTCTTCATCTAGGGCTCTTCAAATCTGCCACCTAACAATGGTTTGAGTCCTCTCAAGATCACTGTTCTTGCATATAGACAATTTGATCTTTGTTGTCCAATCTATGAACAAATATGAACTACTCCTCTTATCATACTTATAACAATCTGTAGATGACTGAACTAGGGTCACAAATCAACCACTAATAGTCCATTTACTAATTGTTTATAGGTTTCTTCAGATCTTTGTCTAAAACTCTATGGAAAGTCCACCAAAATCAACTCCTCCACATGTCAATCCATTCTTCATATGGAAATTTTCTTCTGCATGCTCAATCCTCTGCTCAGGTTCCACCCTCCTTTGGATCTGTTGTCTCCACACATACTGAATCTGCAAACCATCTTCCAGATCCGCGGTCTTTATTGCAGAAATAAACCTCGCTCTAAGGGTCACAACCCATCTTCCTCTACGCAAATTTGTCATAGTATTAAGGTCATACCTTATGAACTAAACATGCTAGGAAACTGTCCTAACTAGGGCATTATACTTATGTACTTCTAATTTTTGTAGAACAAACGCTATCCACACATAGAAAAAACATGACTCTTGCCTCCATAAGAGACTCGACCTAGCTCATATGGATCTATAAATTCTGGGCATTTCTTTGACTGAATCTTGACATGAACTTTAGATCTCAATGTCGACCCTCAAACTAGGGTTAACTTAGTCAATATTACGCCTGCGTCGACTTCTGTTATGGCTCTAAATTACAATGCAAGCCCTCCTCCATTTATGTTGGTCTTTATCACAGACCTTGCGGCCTACTAACCAACACAAGGCAAGATGGTATCAACCCTCTCTTCTATTTCATGTAGAAAATATAACCAATGGGATTCAATTTGATCTTGTAATCATGTACTAAAACAAGATACCGAATCCTTCCTACAATTTGTGGAAACAAAACACAATCGCACAATCACATATAAGTAAGAGAAACAAGTTATCAATCGCACAACACAAGATGTATCTGGAGAAGCAACTGCTCAAAACCCTCTATCTCTATTTTTTATTAAGTCAAGGAATCATGAAACAACACAATGCTTAATCTCTGTTAAGATTCTCTAGCACTCTGCCAATTGTCTCCTGCTGATCTAGGAAAAATCGGTCTAGTACTTAGCCAATTCTCAGCCTTCCTTCAGCCTGCCTTGCAAACGCAATTCCTATAAAATTATCTCCATATTAATTAGGAAAACCAACCTTCCTTGATTGTGCAATCCATCATGGCATCCCAATGACTTTATAATTGCACATGGGAAATTTTCTATAAATACAACTGATAGTTATGTTCCTCTGAACTGTGTTACAATAAGGATCAAGGGTCTTTTATTATTTAAAATAAGATAAAACCCTAAACAACCAAAACCCTATCCTGAGGAGATGTAACACCAAGAGTTTATGGGCCCCGTTGGGGTTAGTTGGGCAGCCAACTTCCTGGGTTCATAACTTGGTCATATGATCTTCCTTTGACGCACATGATACCTCGTTAGAAAGATCTCTCCGAGGACTACAACTACTAATATGATTTATATGAAATCGCCAAACCTTTCATGCCCAAAAAACATCGTTTGGGGCCTCAAAACGACTTCTAAAGTTCAGGACCCAAAAAACTGACAAAAATAGTAAATTGTGCTATAATTAAGGAAACTGAAAAACTGAAAGAGATAATGGCGAGGGCCCAAGTGGAATAGGTGGGTGGCCACCAATATCCACCTCGATCACCTTAAATCGAATTTATTGAGATAACTCAATCACCATGACTTAGTTAATTGACACAAGTTGTTATGAGACAAAATTACAATTTATTGTCCAATTTATTTAAGGGAAAAATAAATTAGACACCTCTCATTCCTCACTCCTGGTACATAAAAATTCCTCACCAGTGTGGGTGCATTTTTTTTGTCCTTTCTAGTCGCCAATTTGACTGTTTCTTGTTGCAAATTTCAACACTCCCTCTCAACAAGAAATGAATTCAATCTATCCCTATCCGGTACCTTTGGAATGTTCTGCATGCTACACTTCTCTAGTGTTGTTTGCACCTGCAACTCTTGAAACTGAATAGCCTCTGAAAAACTAAATCAGTATAATGCATCTGTCATCAGAGTCTTCTGACTATTGCTAGCTACTGCACCTGTCTAGTACTGGATTCTCTGCACTGCTGCTGACATCTGCATCCGTGCCATTTGAACTATTGCTAACTCTATTTGTGCTCCAGTATTTGACATCTGTCATTATGATTTCTGTCTTGCTGACATCTGACTACATCAATCTAACTGATCCTTCCTACTACTGCTGTACTGTGGGCTCCTCGTAGCTAGGTTCGATCCATGAGACATGCCATCTCAATGGACCTTGCCCAAATTTCTTATCTTGGGATTATGTCTACACATAACCCCACCTTACACTTCAAGGTATGGTTGCTCCCTCTTCCCATCTGGCTCGAAATTTCCCCCTTATGGAGGTCTCTGCTTGAGTGGACGCTTCCAGTCGGTTTCCTCTCTGCTTCTCCAATTGTGGCAGCTACTCCACAACCTTCTGAGACTGCTTCTCATGAGGATGCATGTTGAGAGGTAATTTATGCTCACTCTAAACCACCAAGTCTCTAACTTCTGCCTTTCTCCTCAAAGCTTTGCATGCATCTGGTACCTCAAGTGCATATAGGTTCTTGACTCGCGCACAGTGTAATTGTCCCAAAGTTACAAAAAGTTTCTAAAAAAGAGTTGATTTTAAATCGATAATATCTCCCTCATCCGAGCTCCGATTTGACCAATTATTTTTCCATTTGGGTAGATTTTCGCAAGGAATCCAAATATTCTATTTGTTTTCGAAAATTTTACACCAAAATATTCAAATATTCTCTACAAACTCGCCGCCCAAAAAATTCCTGCTCTGATACCATGTAGAAAATATAACCAACAAGATTCAATCTGATCTTGTAATCTACTAAAACAAGATACTGAATCCTTCCTACAATTTACGGAAACAAAACACGATCGCACAATCATATATAAGTAAGAGAAATAACTTATCAATTTCACAACAACATGATGTATTTGGGGAAAGCAACTAATCAAAACCCCTCTATCTCTATTGTGTATTAATTCAAGGAATCATGAAACAATACAATGCTTAATCTCTCATGAGATTCTCCAGCACTTTGTCAATTGTCTCCCGTTGATCTAGGCAAACTCGGTCTAGTACTTATCCAATTATAATATTTACTTCAGCCTGCCTTACTCATGCAATTCCTAGGGAATTAACTCCTTATTAATTACGAAAATCAGTCTTCCTTGATTGCGCAATCCATCATGGCATCCCAATGACTTTATAATTGCAGATGGGAAACTTTCTCTGAATAAAACTAATAGTTATGTTCCCTTTAACCTCTATCTCAACTGGGTATTCCTCGAAATTGGCATGCATGCAACTATTAATAGTGAATTATCAGTTATCTGATTGATCACTCATTGTGAATTAAATCTAATTTAATTCACTGGACCTCTCACTAGCTCATCACTCAGTTAGAACTAGTTAAACTGATTTTAACTCATTTAATTGAGTTAATTATACTTGCACCCCACTAATGCATCAACTTCAACTGGACCCCAAAAATATTAGAACCCCTCTAGATGCCTCATATTAGACCCTCAACTCGAATTTATTGAGCTAACTCGGTCATCATGACTTAATTAACTGACACAAGTTGTTATGAGATGAAATTACAATTTATTGTCCAATTTATTTAAGGGAAAAATAAATTAGAAGCCCCACATTCCTCACTCCTGGTGCATCAAAATTCCTCACCAGTGTGGGTGCATTTTTTTTCCTTTATGTTTTCCAATCTCATTGTTTCTTGTTGCAAATTTCAACATTTCAGAATTTGATGTGGCCTTCACACAAAGACACCATTGAAATCACATGCCCAGATTCTCATGAGAAACCTCTCTTAAGCTTGATCTGCCAGAAGAGAACCAACAATATTCCATCTTACTTCCTAGCGCAAACTGACCATTAAGGTATGCAACATTATTTTGAACCCTCATATGATGATCTTTCTCTTGGAGGATGATCATGACCTCCCTTTAGCAACCCTTACTCGGCCCTCGTACTCGACCTACTTTAGGACTACATCTCTCTTCACCCCTTTGATGTGCCAGATAGTGGGAATACATGTCAAACATGCTAAGATGTGCCAAGTGATAAGGCATGCCAAGATGTGCAAGGGTGTGTCAATGCGTGTCAAGGAATTTCAAGACAACAAAAGGGAGAAAAAAGTTAAACTACAAGAGAGGCATGTTAGGCACACTAACACTAGGTGGCAATAGGTTCCAAGTGCAAAGTCTTAGTGCATTCTAAGTGCCAAGTATTCTTTTGTTTCTTCTCATCTACTTTCCAACAATTGATCATCACAAATAAATTTAATATTAAACCATGCTAAATCATACCAAGGCATCTCAACGTATTCCATACATGCTAAGACTTTCCAAGCGCTAACACGTGCCAAGCTGTCAAGGACTAGTGTTATGCATGTTATGAAGTGGAAGGGAATATTGAAGAGTGCTAAGGTGTGCTAGAGAGTGATAATGCATATTGATGAGTGTTAAGGAGTACTAAGAAAAAACATTAAGGGAGCACTAGGTAAAAATTCACGGAAGTTAATGAATATGAGGAACGTGTACTGCCAGAGACTAGTGTTAATGGTCAATGTTAGTTGTCATGCCAAGGAGGGAGTGACAAGGTATGCTAAGCATTGGTAAGGCATGCTAGGGAATATCAAGGCATGTTAATAATTCCCAAAGTGTGCTTGGGGGTTCCAAGGTGTGCTAATTATATCATGTGCCAATTAATAGTGCCAAGATATGCCAATACATGCTAGGTGCTAAGGATGTGGCGCAGGGTGCCAGGGTATATCAATATGTGTCAAGGCAACAAAAGGAAGAACCAATAAGAGGGTTAATAAGCCAAGACTTTATCTTTTTGAAAAGGGGCATGCTAGGCACACTGATAATAGGTCCCAATACATGCCAAGTGGCATTGTGTGCCAAGTGCTAATGTATGGCAATGCATTCAACCAAGGTGTTCCAGGGCATGCTAGGGACTATATGCAGCATGCCAACACATGCTAGGAGAGTTCCATGTTGTGCTAGCGCATGCCACCATGTGCTTGGGTGTCAATGCCATCACAAGATGTTCTAGGTACAAAGATGTTCCAAGACATGTGGGGTAATAAGAAATGTTAGTGTGTGCCGAAGCATTAATTTAAGGTGTGCCCAGATTGTTGAGGATTGTTAGGTCTTTCTCATTAATAGAATTTTCAGAGCTCGATTATGTATTAAATAATATGTTTCCTACACACAATAGTGGAACTTTATCTAAATGGAATTTTCTAGATAATAAACTTAATAGATATGAATCATGTGTTGACTCATAGGAAATCTCTATTCAACTAGTCATTACTTGAGGGAAATGATACACGCTTATTACTTCTTAAAAAATTGACTGACCCTAACCACTATGGCCTTGGACATATTATAAAAAATTCTCAACAATAATGGTATTAAATCGTTATCTTTTGAAAAAAAATATATTAACAGGCACATAGCATCATCAAAAACTCATTGGAATTATCAATGATGACGGACATTTTTTGATCGTCACCAAAAGTAACAAAAATAGCATTGGTGAGGGTCATTAAAAGTTCATCACTAGAAGTGTCACTAAAGAGAGAATTAGTGATGGGCCTTTAACGACCCTCACCAAAAGTGAAATGTCTTTAGTGACGGACCATAAAGGACCATCACTATATACACTTACAGTGACGGTTTTTAGTGATCAATGATGACGGACATTTTTTGACCGTCACCAAAAGTAACAAAAAGAGCATCGGTGAGGGTCATTAAAAGTTCGTCACTAGAAGTGTCACCAAAGAGAGAATTAGTGATGGGCCTTTAACGACCCTCACCAAAAGTGTCATTGAAAATGTCTTTGGTCACGGACCATAAAGGACCATCACTATATACACTTACAGTGATGGTTTTTTAATGACCGTCACCATATGTGACATTGATGACGGACCTTAAAGGTCCGTCACAAGCATGACCCTCACCAATGTGCTTTTTTCTTGTAGTGATTTTGGATCCTACAACTTTCTACAAAATATAATCCATCTTGGGCAGTGGATAGTTATATTTTAATGAACATCGGTTCAGGTTGCAAAAATCGACACAAATTCTTATCTCTCCATTCTTTTTCCTAACCAGGACTATATTAGCTCTCGAGTTAGAAAATCTCAAAGGAATAATTATCTTTGCTTCCCATAATTTTCTGATTTCTTTCTCAATGATTGGGAGCAACATGGGATTGATATGTCTGATTTTTGTGCTACAGGCTTTGCATCTGTTTTCAAAGGAATCTTGTGCTCCATTATGCTTTTATCATAATTTTTCAGCTCACTATAAGACCATGCAAAAATAACAGCAAATTCTTTCAGCAACTTGATATATTTTTTTATGGTTTCAAGAGAAAGGAATTTGGACACTTTGACTAATTTTGGCTGATCCTCTGTGCCAATGTTACATTCTATTGTACTCTCTCCATCAACTTTACTTTCATGCTTGAGAAAAAAATCATTATTATCGAACAATATTTCTAAAGGGACTAAGCCTTTAGGAATATAGTTAGTTTTCAGATCTATAATGTTCTTCCCAGCCATGTTTTTCTTAAAAGGCTTGCTACTTTGATTTTCAACAATGTCCTGCTCATCATCAATTTGTATATATGCAAACTCTTCAACATACTCTAAAAATTTCTGAATTTCATTTTCATCCTCAAATACTTGCCATTGTTTGATGTTATCAGGAATTGAAGGTATGTTTTTGATTTGTACATCATAGGCTGCCTTGACATCTAGAGGAACTTTGAAATTACTAGCAACAATAGCTAGTGAATCAGCCATTTTATTTTTCTCTGTAGTGACAAAATTTATATTAAATGTTGAAAAATAATGCTCAATCAAGTCCCAGACTTCATTCTTATAATTTTTCAACTTGAAATTTTTCACTTGGTAGTTTTTTCTCACTTGCTTTATCAGCAACTCTGAATCACCAAAAGAAATTAGCTGCTCTGCTCCCAAATCTTCGCTGCCTTCATACCTAGCACAAGCGCCTCATACTCAACAATGTTGTTAGTGGTAGAAAATTGCAGTTTATATGATATAGTTACCCTTTTCTGAGAGGGATAAAAGAGGAATACACCAGCTCCTAATCCTTCTCTTGATGAGGCTCCATCAAAGTACAATTTCCAGATTTGTCCTCCCTCTAAATGCTGCTCATTTGTACCTTGAAAGTGTTGTTTTTCAGTTATTTAAGGCTGGAAATTGTTATCATCAGCAACAAGGTATAGTATTTATGACCCCAATTAATTTTCTAAAACATATATGGGATGGTTTGAAGGATTATGCTAATCACTAATGATGTAGGCCATTTGGGTTTCCCTATACAACTTTCTGTATTCCCGTCCAAACACTGGGATTGTGGCATATGACATGTCCATCTGAAGAGTGCCTCCCTATTTTTTCGACCAAGATCTGGAAATCAACATCCCAAATCGAGAAGGTATGTCTGCCACTACGACGTCCATCACTAAGCTCTTCATAGGCAGCTGGGTAAGGGAAACAACCAAGTCCTTGATCACTCCTAGACACTTGAATTTTTATGAATCAAAGGTGTATAAGTTATGGTATTTCTTGGTGATATCTAATCCTAATTCATCCATGACCTTCATTGGCATCAGATTATGAGAAGCTCCAAAATCTAGTAAACAATTATGCAGTAATTTGTCATGTATATTGAGTGACAGGTAGAAAGGTGGTGAGTTGTCATCATTTTGGTCTTGGACATGGCAGCCTAGATAAATAGTGGGATGCTCATCCTCAAGGTTGACTGAATCGAGAGCGAGGGTTGGATTTAGCAAAATTTTAAAATACTCTTTATATGCTGGATTTTTTAACAATTATGAAAGTGGGACTGAAATTTTGATTTTATTCAATTTAGATTTTAAACTAAAATAAATTATAACTAACTCCTTATTTTCTGCAGTGATTTTGACAATTGGGGCAGAATTTGAGGTGGAGTAACCTCATTGACCTTGGCCTTCTGTTTAGCAGCTTGTTTATCTGAATCTGATTTGTGTTGAGGTTGCTGAACAAGACCTTTAGACCTCAAAGGATAATTTCTATTTTCAACTTCTTGGTTTTTTTTATCATTTTGTGCATAAATTTGGGCATTCTCATCATCCAAAAACAAATAAATCCTTGATTGGTCTTCATATTCTTGCAAAGTCAAACATGTTGACTGTGAGGTTTCTCCCACAAGGTTTATTTCTTAATTTTATTGTTGTTGTTCTTCAGCAAAATTATTCAAAGGAGGCTGAACATTTTGATCATCAACATTCCTCCTTGGGCGCTGTAGGATTTTTTGAGGTTGAAAAGGCCTCCTAAAGGGAGTCTGATTTATATTGGCCTCATTTTGATTGGCTCTAGCAATAGTTTTTTTTTTAAACTCTAATTTTTTCATCTTAGAAGCAAGTTCCTTGATCAAATTGGACATTTGATCAATATTTTCTTCTGTTGTAAGAGATTTAGAGGAAGAAGGTTTTTCTTCTTTCATTTTCTTTTTGTCTTTTGCTACTTTATCTTCCTCCATTTTCAATTTATTAGATGTCATAATATTAAACTGCACTCCAATTGCAACCTCTTGCATATCCATCGGTGTTTGTGCTTTCTCAGCTCTTAACCGTAAATCAAACTCTGAATATAGATCAGTTGCAAAATTTATCATAGCTGTAGTCTCAGTAGGCTTATTTCTTCAAGAATTTTCTGATAAATCTTATTAAATCTCTTGGTAAAATCAACCAATGACTCATCTACCTTCTTTTTCAGAGTTCCAAATTCTGTAAGTTAGTACACATAGTATTTCCTATCACCCCATTGCTTCACAGATACTTCCTCCAATTAATCAATTCCTGTTATTGAGTTTGGTGGCAGATTTCTAAACCATTTACGAGCTTCTCCATCCAGACTTTGAATGAAGAGTCTTGACCAGACATCTTCATGCTCAATGTTTTGGTTGTCAGCATAACTATAGAAAGCAACTAAGTGTTCCTCAACATAAACTCCTTCTCCCTCCCCAATGTATTTTGGAAGATATTTCAAGTAATATCCTTGAGGAAGTGGATGTAAGGGTTGAGGGAGAACAAGTGGCACATATCTTGTAGCCACTATCTACTGCATCCTTTTGAGGGCAGGCTAAGCCATGGCTTGATGATGTACAACTGATAGATGATTGGTTGATGTAGTTTTTTGGGAACTAGGAGTTACAACATGTGGAATTTGAATATGACTTGAAACAATAGAAAATTGGAATTATTGGGCTGATTATTCAAGTTTTGGGGCTGAAAAAAATGTATTTCAAAGAGATGAACATAGGAGGTTTTGACTGCACCTTCTACAGAAGAATCATATTCAAATGTTGTCTTTTGAGGAGATGCGGTAAATTCAACTTTATTTTTCTAAGCTAGGAAGTCAAATAAGTCAAAAGTGAGGCCTTCAGAAACATTCCCTTCTAGTTGATGAGAAGAGGATGAACCATCAGCTAGATTTCAAGACAAAGGAAAATATTCTTGTTGAGGGGTAATAAGAGACTGGTATTTAGGATGAGTTTGAAGGAAATTTAAAATAGTCTTAAAGTCTTCTTAAGTCAAAACATCCCTATCAAGAAAAGGTGCAATAGCCAATACTTTCTCTAACTCTCCTTATGTCAGCACAAACTCTTCTGATTCTTATTAATACTTAAAAACTATGTTTTTTCCTCTTTGATTGGAACAATACTTATCTCATATTTACTAGGTGATGAGTGAGAAACAATTTCAGCTAAGCCTAGGTTAACAACATCTACTTTATTTTCTAGGGAAGTAGTTTCAACTTGATATTTTTCAGCATAATATTTTGAAACTAAAAATTCTTTTGATTCTAAGTAGATAAAGGTACCTTTTTCTTCGGAACGTACTTTTTGTGTACCTTCTTCACTGACTGAGATGTGGCCTCAACCGATCTCTGTTTTCCTTTTGCATCTTTAATGATCTTCTCTGGGTCAACAAATGGAGTCAAGTAGGTGATCTCTGATTCCTCCTTATAGAAGGAGGTCTTGAAACCCCTCTTCCTCTTTGTGGAGTCGCCAGGCGAAATAATTTGCAGTCTTCTTCAAGTCACCAATTTTTTTTCACCATCAAGAATTGATTATCAGCAATTCAAAATAAGAGACTAAGGAGAATACTTCGTTTCAAGGCCTTCATCTCTCGGCAGATGCACCAAAAGATGTTAGCGCTGTAATAAACACTTGGACTGATTCAAGCACCTGACCAGACACATCCTAAACTTTAAGGCAATTTAATGATTTGGTTTATAATATTGGTAGGTGGTTTAAACTCCCATTCATTGAAAATAGATTTCAGTCAAATCCATTGTTCTACTAATGAGGGTATTGGGTTTGATGTGGTAGCAAAAGAGTGAGTTTGTAGCCTATGAGGGGAAGATAATGTGAAATGGAAGAAGAAACAGTGGGCCTGCAAGGCAGAAATCCATTGCTTTTGGTAGAAAATAACACAAGTAGCAATTTTTCAATATTTCAACAAGAGAAAGCAATTTCTAGACTTACAATATTCTCACTAAAATATCATGGAAGATATATATTATAAGTGATGATATTTACACTGTCATCATGTATATTTCATCAAGAAAGCTCATTGTGTGAGACTAATAAAATTTGATAAAACACATGAACATGTCAAGGGACTGATAAAAACACATAACTGCATGAGGGATTGCAAACTGCCACTGAAGATAATAAGATATGGAAACACAAGTGAAAATTAACAATACACACAACAGATTGATAATAAGTCCTCCGAAGTTTCTTTCAATTTTATTCACTGAAAAGAGTGCTGATCATATGAGCCAAGATTCTAAAAACACGAACCTTTTTTAGATAGTAGTTTGTCACATATATACAAAAATATAAAACTGTCATCTCCACAAAAGGGGTAAACCTGTTCCCAAAAGTTATTATGATCTCGTGCAAGAGATGAGGCTTATCCTAAAACTTTAATACAAAGTGCTATGACATAATGAAAATAAACAACATCAAGGCTAACAATTCGAAGTGGTTGTATGATGTGACAGTCTATGGGAAGACTCATCTTCTATTCTGGTGCAACCAACTCCACAAAAAGAGTAAACAACAATGAAAGTGACATGTGACTATTCTTTGAATGTTGCATGATGCCTTATGGAAACGTGCTGGTGCTGAGAGTAATGGTAGAAATCTATTTAAGAGAAACTCTGCCACTGTTCCTTTCCTTTGGTTTCTTGTTTGTCACGATAAGGTCTCGAATTAAACATGGAAATAGTTTTGGAGTGGAAAAACCCATATAGATAGGTTAAAAAAAAGGACCGGGCATGTGAAAGATATGAGAAGGAGACACATTGAATTATGGGCCAGTGGGAGAAATAAAAGAGGAGCGGGAAATTTGAAGGTTAAACAGGTTATGGAGGCGGATTGAAAGAGATAACAAGGTTTCATTTTATTAGTGGGAGAGATTATTAAATAAATGATGAGTGGGAGGAGAAAACCATTTATACATATATTGCAATCACAGATCGGGGTCGGAAACGTTTAAGAATAAGACACAAGCGGGAGGGAATGCAATTTGCGATAGAGGTGATGACGTGGAAATGAGGTTTGGACCGAGGAAGGTGCGAAAATTGGAGAGGAGGACATGTAGCAGGAGGAGCGACGAAGAAAACAACTTTTCAGACCCCCCCCGCAGTGTTAAAAGTAGAATGGAGAAGGGGGGCCGAAAAGGCATGAGAACTGTGGATCAAAGGGTGGGGAAGATCACAAGGTGTAACAGCTGGTGGAAATCGCAATCGTATTTTGGCGTTTATAACATATTCTTGAGTGCCTATCCTCTTGAGCTTGCGAATTACGATATGCGATTGGGTCCTGTTAGCCACCTATGAATTTTTTGTCAAGCAAACATGTGGCTAAATATTTTTCTGAGCCTTCAAGAGATACATTTTCGATGAAAATATCTCATCCTTGAAGCCTCCATGTGCCCTTTGCCTTTGAAAAAATCTTCACTGCTGTTTCCATCCAAAAAGCCTCACTGTCTGTGAAAAAATTATGCTCAGAAAGGCCTCCATTTTCCCCTTGTATCCCTGCAAAATTCCTCATTTTAACCCTTTTTTCACTTTCTCAAATTTCCCCTTTGACCCCCAAAAAACCCCTCCCAAGCCTACTAAATCATCTCACCTCCCATTTAAACCTCACAAACACCCTTTGTTTGGCTTAAAAATCCATTTTTCCCTCTACCGAAAACCTCTGTTCAGCCTTAAAAAGTCTGTTTTTAGGCTAAAAAACCCATTTTTTACATATAACAGGCTAGCCCCCTTCAGCCCAACCCCTAACCGCTTCCCCTCCATGAACCCGAGCACTAAGACCAAGCACTAAAGCATATGGTGCTTATCGGAGTCGGAAGACATTCAGGAACACGTCTTCTTTGTTAAAGTGAAAATCCCTGATGCGATGGTGTTTTAGTCTATTGGACTCGGGAGCAATATCAACCGTAGATCTATGCAGATCTGATGGTCCGCACAAAACCTACCGCGCCCCCATAACATTTTTTTGTAACTTCCCGATGAAGATATCCACCGTTGATCTTAAAACGATCCGACGGTCATCACAACGCCGCTTCAATCGCCAATCAGAAGTTTTAAAAGTGCCACCCTCCGATGCCTTGATTGGCCGATCCCTGATTGAATTTGAGCCGCCCATCCACTCTGATCCTACAGCCTAGATTTCTTCTTACTCTGCCCCGCTTCCCTGATTGGTCACCCTCTGATCCAATCGCGACCGTTGATCTACCGCCGATCCAACGGTCCAGAGCCAATCGCTTCATGAGCCCATCGGAGATTTGGCCCCTACCTCCTTCGCTTCCGATTAGATCCTGACCATTCATTCCTTTTGATCCGACGACCGGGATCACTCCTGCTCATTCATCTGGCCCATTTACCTCTACCTCATCATTAAATCTCCACCGTCCAATCCCCTGGATCCAACGGCCAAGATTACTCTTGACCACTAACCAACTCCTCTGCCCATGTTTCTCCTCTGCAGATCTCAGCCGTCCATCGCACTGATCAGACGGTCCACAATGAAACCAACTTTGATCGGCCCCCACCTTAACCAACCGTGCATATCCTCGTATCGTGCTCCATCTCTTGCCGTCGGATCTCACGAGCCTAGATCCAACGGCCAGCATCAATATCGCGTAGTTTTGGTGTCTGAAGCTTAATGTCTAGAATTTACACAATATGGGCGGTTTTTAAACGCCACATGTCAGCCGGGGACCTATATCACGTTCGAAAAGTGAAAACTACCTTACCCGCCTTTTGCCGTGCGAAAAAAGTTGTTTCTTCAGAAAAACCACTTCCCCACTTCCCGCCTCTAAAAGTCCATCTACAGATCTCGACCGTTGATCTGTATAGATCAACGACCCTCATTGCATCTCGCACTCCATTCATATTTTTCTCATCGCGTGACCATAGAACCCCATCAGGTCATCGCAGCCGTTGATCTCCTCTTGATATCTAACGGTCCTAATTAAATCACCCTCTGCCCATGACCGGGTCCCACCATCTAAAGTCCATTTCATATGTTTTCCATGCATTCATTTGTTTTTCGTTGAAAGGTCCAAACCTTATGTTTTGCATTAAAAAATCTGTTTCTCCGCTCACATTAGAACTTTAATGTTTTACATTAAAGTTTATTTCATTTCACCCAACCTTCTAAAGGTCATTCCATTGGTTAATCTCCACCGTCGATCATCGCCTCCAAATTTGATCGAACGGTCCACGTCCATTTTTCCACCAAACCTTCATCTGATCATTTTTTCACCGTTTCATTGCATTTCTCAGCCATTTTTCACTACATCCACCGCATACATCATTGTTTTGCTGCCATTTCCACGATCCTCCACATCATTCAACCCCCTTCCTGCATGGATTTCTTAACATTTTTGTGTATTTTGTAGGGAATATAGACGGTGAAAACCGTTATGTCCTACACAGTCACTGTTAGTGAAACGGTAGCGTAGAGGAAGCATTTTCAGAGCTTGAGATTATAAAGAAACTCCCGGGAATGGTGTTAGAATGAAATTTTCATTAAAAGAACAGTGTTTAACTCTGTAAAATCCTCCAGCGCCATTATAGCTCAATTTTCACAGATAGAGACAGTCAAAGAAGCGACAAAGAGTATCAATGAAGAATTAAGAGGTTTTAAGCATGTTTTTGAAGATCTTAAGCCTTAATTCAATGATTTAAAGGAAAGTTACCATATTGAAGACCTCATGATTAATATAGAAGGTCTAATGAGGCCTAAAGCACATAAAACAATACTATCAGTGCTTCACATCAACAGAAGTTTCCCTCCCAAGAAAGGACAAATTACCCATACTGTTTTTATTCTACATCATGTTCCTGAGAAGATTTCCACCCTGACAGAAGTCCTAATGCTACCAGAGCATTTTTTATGCAGTATGGCAGACCTGAAGTCATTGAGATGCCTTTTTTTTTGTTCACCAGAGCACTACAGAGTACTACAGCTAGAATTACATCAAAGGACATACCTGGAGTAAATATCAGCGTGTCGAAGACCACTCTTTCATCCAAAGAGTACCAAAAATAAATGCATAGATATTAAGATAGAATGGGCCTCGAGCCCTCTTCTTCTACTCTATTTTAATGTTTCATTTAGTGTTTCATCTACCTCATATGCCTCTCTTTCAGATATAAAACTCATGAGAAAACGTTGTTGTTCGTTTTTGATCGGATATCTGTGAATTGTAAGTTGTTTCTATTGAGATATAGTTCTCTGTTTAAAGTTGTAAGATAGGATGAGGAAGATGTTTTTAGACTGAATATCAAGCTGTTGGAAAATTTTGTACATGACTGGTGTTGCTCTTTAATATGACAAGCACATTTCTTTGGATCCTGATTTAAAGCAGTGGTGATGTTTTTCTACCTTTGTCTCTGTTTTCCTTCTATAATTCATTGCATTTCATTTCTCTAGTAAGCATCAGAAATATGGCTTAGGATATACCCTTGCATGGTACCCTAATGCTTCTGCTCTCCTTACCTTTGATTTTTTCTACTAAATGTGTTATCTAAGAACTAATTCAAGATAATTTAACTAGTGTAGTAGCTATTTTTCACTGCTAGCTGATGTATGAATTTATGAATATGTTCTTGGATGTTCTTGTTGGGTTTTAATTTAAAGAATTGGGATATTGGGAGTTTGGAATGCTGATTCTGTCTCACTAGGGTCTTTTTCAATCAATTGAACCTTTCTAAGTTCCCTTAAGTTGGATTACGAAGCATTGAAAGTTTAAAGCCTTTCTCTGATCTCAGGTTTTCACCTTTGTGTTTAAATATCTAATGTTTCCTTTGTCTGAAGAGTTAACCTTTTAGGGGGTGGATCATAGGTGTTTAATGGCATGCCCTGTCCCTAGATCTAATTCCTAAATGGTCACCTTGGAGGTTTCCTTTTCATTCACCTTCTTTCCTTATCATTTCATACCACACTATCATCTTTAAGATCCTATGCTTTAGATGACTAACCCAATTGAAAGCTTTGAATATTGAATAGCAAGTAAACCCTTTCATGACTCCATTGCCCAATGGTCTCGAGTGTTCTCTGAATTACCTCTCCTTTACCTAAAATCCTCTTTTCTCTCCCTCTGTCTTGTATTGAACCCTTCCTTCCAGTTTCCCAACAACTAAACAAAACAAACCTTTGTGCCTATAACTAGCCTAAAACCTTAAAACTGAGCCTCAAAGACACATATCTTTGCCTTTATAGAGAGATCCCTCTCTGGACATAGGAGGGCTAGATCCTGAGGACTAAAAGTGGTTTTGATGTTGTCTCATCTTTTGGTATTGACAAACTTGCCAAAACATGGGAACTCCAACATAATGGCGACTCCGCTGGGGAAAAAATTTGAGTGCCCTTCACTACTATATCTAGTCTTGTGTCCCATTGTAGTCTCCAACATAATGGAGACTCCACTGGGGAATCTTTGAGTAAATACACCTTTAGACACTTCAAAGACTCAAAGAGGACCATAGTAGCCTTAGTTTGGTGGTTAATCACTATGGTGGATAATATACCCTCTTAAAACATTCTAAACCTTCCACCTGGCGATTCCATAGTTCCTTAATGATTAAAGACTCCACTGGTGATCAGTAGGCCTACTGATTATCTTGGTTTTCATAAGACTCCACTGGGAGACTAGAGTCCATAACAACATCAACCATATTAGAAGTAACAAGTAGGATTAAGCTCATTTTTTTAAAGACAACATACTGGCTTCAAAAACCATTCATACAAGAGCTTATCCTAACCCAAACCCACCTGAAATAGTTGACAACCCTGAGAGCATTCTCAGGAAATCTCCTACACCTAGAAGGCCAACTATTTCTAAACACATCCATAGAGCTAACTCTGCACCAGAAGACTTCACAGCTCTATCAAACCCTCTTTTTGACCTAGACTTACCAAGCAATCTACCTAGAACTAGGTCATTCAGTGCTCTAGACCAATCAGACCTTGAGCTTCCTGGTTCACCATCTCACAGTGGTAAACATATTAGGGATAGAGAGACCCCTCCATCTACAACTCCGGATATTAATTTCATTCAAAACTTGGGGTTATGTCACCCTAAATCAGCTCAACAAAGTGTTGTTGGTCCTAGTATTCCTGTCATCCACATACCTGCTGCTCAAGCCAATCCCTTACCTCCTCAAAACACCATTATGGTAGCCTGGTATGCACCTCTGGTGTTACCTCAGACTCTAGTGCCTTTACCCAACTATTATCAATCAAAGATCCCACATTTCACTGCAAAAGAGTCTACCACAGCCCAACACCATGTAGATAGGATGGAAGATTCCTTTGACTATATGGAGATAGATGATGAGATAGTCAAGATGAGAATCTTTGCCCAGAGCTTAGGAGGATATGTGAAGAAGTGGTTTAAAGGCCTACCTCCTAATAGTATCCATGATCTCCCCTCTTTATATCAATCCTTCATAAACAAATGGGAAGTCAAAACCAACCCTCTCCAAATCTTAGCAGAATACAAGAATCTTAAAATAAATGTAGGAGAGAGTGTCCATGACTATTCTACAAGGTTTAATAGTGTTTACAATTCTCTTCCTCCACACATGAAACCTCTCCAAGGTATGGCTTTAGTAAAATATCCTAAAGGCTTTGATGCTGACATGGCCTACCAGCTTAGGGAGAGATATTACAACACATTGGAAGATATGAAAAAGGGATAAGTGAGTGTAGAGGCTAACCTGATTTTGAAGAAATATAGAATGAGGGCCGAGAAAAGGGTAACATATAGGGATGACACATCAGCTTCCACATCCGATCCCAAATATGACAGTCTAGCCAAAACCATGGAGAGACTAGGAAAAATGGTGGAAAATTTGACTGTCCAAGTCAGCAACCAGAACAGAAACCATAACCAAAACCAGAACTTTAGGAGAAACAACCCTCCTAACAGACAGAGAGACTCTAACCAGCAAGTCATACCCCCATTTCAAGAGAACTTCCTTGATGAGGATGAGGGGATAATAGAAGAGTCCGAGAGAAACACAATAAATATGTTTGAAATAGACAACTCAATCCACAACTATTCCACAGAAGATGATCAGACCTCACCCTCATATTGGGATGAGGAAAGGTTAGAATATGAGAATTACGGGCTAGGATTTGAAAATTCCATCATGCAGGTCAGAGAACAGTATGAACTTAGAAGCAAAAAGAGCTTAGACACTTCCAAACCAAAAGATTCTAAGATTACCATTAAGAAAAGGCCTGAGAAAACTTCTAAAGTGACTGCTGAAAGTAGCAAATCAACAGTTGAGAGTTCTGGGAAGAAAAAATAAAAGGACAGCCAAAATACTGATAGACTCAACAAACTAGCATCACTAGAATTGCAGCTAATGCTCCTGATAAAACAGCCACCAAGACTGTACGTAGTGAGAATCAACACCCTGATTCTACCACTAAAGTAGTGGCTAACAAAACAGAGTTGAGCCTTACAAAGAGTCAATCTTCCTTCAATTTGGAGAGTGAGATTGCTAAAATTAAAGTCTCTATCCCACTCTCTGAGCTGGCCACTCAGGATGTATATAAAGGCCAAATTTTGAAAGCTTTAAATCTAGGTGAAAACAGTGACACTGTCAATATAAGTGATGACCAACCAGCCCTTCTGTTTGGTCCAAAGATAGAAGGGAAGTTTCAGGAAGGGATAGTACCTCCTTTTTATATCAGTCTTAATATCCATGATAAGATCCTTCACAACGCAATGCATGACTCTGGGGCATCACACAAACTAATGACTAAGGTAGTTATGGAGAGGTTAGGCCTAGAGATAACCCGTCCTTATAAAGATTTATATTCATTTGACTCTAGCAAAGTGAAGTGCCTTGGACCAATCAAAGACCTTTGTGTGAACCTGACCCAGATTCCAGCCAAATGTATGGTTATGGATGTTGTGGTGGCAGGTGTGCCACCTAAGTATGGAATGTTGTTATCTAGGTCATGGGGAGCCAATCTGCAAGGTACAATGCAGATGGATGGCTCATATGCCACAATACTTGTCTTTAGCTAGATTAGGAGACTGTGTAGAGAGGCACAAATGAAGTTCATGGTTAGCAGCCCTGAAAAGCCTGAAAATTCACTTTTTTACTTTGTACACACAGATCTGAACTCCTTTATCCTTTGCAACGATGAATCCATAGGTGAGCTAGAGCTGGAAGGCAGAGATGCAAACAATAGGGTAGAGCCCATAGATTTTAACATAATGACCACCCTGGACTTAGAAGAAAACGATGAAGAAACCTCTGGATAGTGCATTGAATCGGAAACACAGAATAAACAAAATCAAGACTACGAAAAGCCAATTAGTCCTCTCTTTGAACTGCATACACATCATGAAGAACAAAACACTCCACACCACGATGCATACCCCGTATTACAGCATAACAATGAAACTAACGTTAGGGAGGAAAATGATGTTAAACCTGAAAATGATTTCTTATGGAAAATGAGTTTCGATGGGTCTTGCACTAGAAAGACTGTAGGAGCCGGAGTGTGGTTTCATAATATAGAGAGTGACTATGCTTAGAGTCATGCCTTTAATCTGAACTTCAAATGTATAAACAATATCACAGAGTATGAGGTTCTCATCCTAGGCTTGAATTTATTGAAAAAACTAGGAGCCCGTAGGATAGCTGTACACGGAGACTTTGAGTTAATCATAAAACAAGTGAACGAAGAGTATACAGCTAAACACCCTAGATTGAGAGCGTACAAGAATGATGCTATGGATTTATTGAAAACCTTCGTAGAGTATGAATTGGTGTTTGTTCCTAGGAGTCAGAACATAATTGCGAATGGATTAGCCTGCATAGCTAGTTCGTATCATAAGTCTCCTAGTGACAAAAAAATCATCATTCAGACAAAATACAGACCTGCAGTGCCTGATAATGAGAAATATTGGTAGGTCTTTGAGGGTGACAAGAAGATAGAGGGTTTCCTGATTGGCAGGAACGAGTTTGAATTCTCTGATTTAGACTCTGAATCTGATGATAGCTGCTTGAGTGAAGAGCCCCCCGACGAAGAAAAATCACCCCATAACGTGGAAATAAACAATTTAACTGAAAAAATTGGAAATCCAACCGAAGAATATAAGAATGCAGATAAAGAGGAAATAGAGGTGCTGCAGTCAAAAGATAAGAATATACCCCGAGGACTGGCACCTTTAGAAGACCTTTTTGATTTTAATGATGTAGCGAAAAAACCCACTATAGAACACTCAGACTCTGATGTCGAGGAATGCAACATAGGCACTGAAGATAAGCCCAAGATGATTAAACTGGCTAAGTCCTTGCCCGCAGACATGAAAAAGAAATATATTGACTTATTTAAAGAGTTCATCGATGTGTTTTCCTGGAGCTACGAGGACTTAAAAGCCTACGATACAGACATTATACAACACAAGATACCTTTGAAAGAGAACCAAAAACCCTTCAGACAGAAAATTCGTAGAATTAACCCGAAACAACTGCCTCTAGTAAAAAAGGAAATCAAAAATATGTACGAGGCATGAATTATAGTGCCTTTGAGGTTCTCCGATTGGGTTTCCAACCTTGTAGCTATGAGAAAGAAGACAGGTGAGATTCGACTATGCATTGATTGCAGGAACCTTAACAGAGCTTCACTTAAAGACAATTACCCTTTACCAAAGATGGAACACATCCTACAGAGGGTAGTGGGCTCAAAAAGGATCTCCCTGTTAGATGGTTTTTCAGGCTATAACCAAGTTTTAGTACTCCTAGAAGACCAACTCAAGACAACTTTCACCACTCCATGGGGAACTTTTATGTATGTAAAAATTCCTTTTGGACTAATGAACGTTGGTGCGACCTTCCAACGAGCAATGGACATATCCTTTTCAGAGGAAATAGGGAACTTCATTGTCATCTATCTTGATGACATAACAGTCTATTCCAAGACTGATGAGGAGCACCTAAAACATCTAAGAAGAGTTTTTGAAAAATGTAGAAGGTTTGGGTTGTCATTAAATCCCAAGAAGACTATATTTGGGCTTCAAGAAGGTAAGCTTCTTGGCCATATTATATCAGAGAAGGGAATTAAGATAGACCCGCAAAGAGTTGAGGGAATACTACAGATTACACACTCGAGAAACATAAAAGAGCTACAGTCCTTTATTGGGAAAATTAACTTCTTAAGGAGGTTTATTCCCAACTTAGCTGAACACCTCAAGAATATGACAAACATGATGAAAAAAGGTGTAGGAGTTAAGTGGACTATAGAAGCTAAAAAATATTTTGAATTCGTTAAACTTTCACTCACTCCGGCACTTGTCCTAATTAGCCTAGATTTCTCAAAATATTTCCTGATATTTTCCTTTGCCTCCGAGCATACAGTGGCTGCAGTTCTACTGCAGAAAAATCTAGAGGGAATGGAATAGCCTATTTCCTTCTTCAGCAAGGCTTTGAGGGATGCACCCTTAAAATATAACATAATGGAAAAACAGGCCTATGCCTTGGTAAAGGCCTTGAAAGACTTCAGGGTGTATATACTGCATTCTCACATCATAGCCTATGTGCCAAACATAGTGGTAAAGGACATTTTGTCCCAAGATCCTGATGGAAAGAGGGGAAAATGGATTGCTGTAATATTAGAGTATGACCTGGAAATAAAAACCACAAAACTGATCAAAGGTCAGGGCTTAGCTCAAATAATGGCTGAATCTAACTTGCAGGCCCTTGACATAAACATGGTAGATGCCCTGGATGAACATAAAGGATTTCCCGATCCTACAGTTGAAGAACAATTTCAAAATTCTCCTTGGTATTCTGATATCCTGTATGTACTCACAAACCTTAATGCCCCTCATGATTTATCAAAGACTAAGGCCAGATTTTTAAAGTTAAAAGCTAGAAACTATTGCATACTGAATGAATGTTTATACTGGAAAAATGAAAATGGTCTATTGCTTAAATGTTTGCCTGAAACTAAAGTAGAGAGGATTAAACAGGAGTTCCATGCGGGAGAGTGTAGAGGCCATTTAAACTGGAAAGCCACTGCTAACAAAATACTCAGAGCTGGCTATTATTGGCCTACACTTTTCAATGACATCCATAAAATGATAATTGCCTACCACAAGTGCCATATATTTGAAGGCAAAAGAAAGCTCCTCCCTTTACCATTACAACCCATTACTGTTGGGGCTCCCTTTCAACATTGGGGCCTAGATTTCATAGGAGAAATACACCCTGCTTCTTCTGCACAACACAAGTGGATCCTTACAGCTACAGACTACTTCAAAAAATGGATAGAGGCCATACCTTCTAGGAATGCCATAGATTATGTCATCATTAAGTTCCTAGAAGACCACATCCTCTCTAGATTTGGCTGCCCAAGAAAGATAATCATTGATAACGCTGCTGCTTTTGGATCCAAGAAAATGATTGATTTTTTTCACAGATATCAGATAGCACTCGGTCATTCAATTGCTTATTACCCACAAGGTAATGGATTAGCTGAATCATCAAACAAGAGCTTGGTGAACATCATCAAAAAGCTGCTTGAAGAGAATAAGAAGTCATAGCATAACAAGTTAGTGCATGCTTTGTGGGCTGACAGGCTAACAACAAAGAAATCCATTGGCATGTCACCATATCAGCTTGTTTATGGAACAGAGGTAGTTTTTCCTACTAGACTAAGGGTTCCAGTGATTAAACTAGTCCAAGATATTCATACAGAAGAGGACAACATGGTAAGGAGGATAAATCAAACAATCTATCTCCAACAAACAAGAGAAGAAGTCTATAACAGAGCTCTGAAGGTACAGGAAAATATAAAGAAGTTGTTTGACAAGAGAACAAAAGCTTGTGACTTCAAAATTGGAGATAAAGTTTTAAAATGGGACTCTAGGAGAGAAGACAAAGGAAAGCATGGCAAATTTGACAGTCTATGGCAAGGTCCTTACATCATCCAATCCACCATTGGTCCAAATGCATTTTTTCTACAAGAGCTAGATGGTACAGATCTGTTTGGGGGTCCTGTCAATGGCAGGATGCTCAAGCATTACTACTGCTGATTTCCAATTTCCAGTTTTCATTTCCATTGTAAATACCATTGCAGTGTTTTGTTTTCAAGAAAAGAGAAAAATGTTTCAAAAAAGAGGGAAAGAGAGGTTCAGACATGCTTAAAACTTGAACCTCTAAAGTGCAAAAGATTGGCTCTAATATGATCAAAACCCAAGCCAAAGGAAGTAAAGAGGTTGGTTCTAATACACTCAAAATATGAACCAACAAAGAAGAAAGAAGAATCAGCTCTAACAGGCCCAAAACTAGAGCTGAAGCGAAGAAGAAAGTGACTCTAACAAGCTCAAACTTGATGTCACAAAGAAAAGAAGGATGCTTCAAAGTTTCAAGATTTCAAGCCTCCAAGATTTTGTTTTCAATTTTCTGCAATTTCAGTTCATGAGTAGCTGTCTTTATGCCATGGATCCACAACAAACTAGACTGTCTAATCCTAGTTTGACCATTTTTAAATTTCTGTTGTAGAATGTAGAGAAGAAATCTGCTAGACAGTTTAATCCTAGCAGATATTAGATTAGGTAGAGAAGCTATGAGGCCAACAGTTTAATCTGGTCTCATGGAGGAATAAGGGTAGAATTAGACTAGTTTGTTTTCTGTTTTCAATTAAAAAAAAAATGATGAAGAAGGTCTGCAAATTCAAATGCACCTTGAAGAAAAAAGGTTAGGATTGTAGGATGGGCAGGTAAATTGTTTGGGAATGTTTTCTACTGATTAATATCCATCATGTTTGTAATAGTTGAATCAAAGAAGAAAGATGGTTCAAAGATCAGGCATCTGGCCTACTCCAAAGATTATTTTTTGAATTCTTGACACCTTCAAGAAGATGCCATCCCCATGTGGGGCCACTGTTAGCCACCTATGAATTTTTTGTCAAGCAAACAGGTGGCTAAATATTTTTCTAAGCCTTCAAGAGATACATTTCCGATGAAAATATCTCATCCTTGAAGCCTCTATGTGCCCTTTTCCTTTGAAAAAATCTTCACTGCTGTTTCCATCCAAAAATCCTCACTGTCTGTGAAAAAATTATGCTCAGAAAGGCCTCCATTTGCCCCTTGTATCCCTGCAAAATTCCTCATTTTAACCCTTTTTTCACTTTCTCAAATTTCCCCTTTGACCCCCAAAAATCCCCTCCCAAGCATACTAAATCATCCCATCTCCCCTTTAAACCTCACAAACACCCTTTGTTTGGCTTAAAAATCCATTTTTCCCTCTACCGAAAACCTCTGTTCAGCCTTAAAAACTCTGTTTTTAGGCTAAAAAACCCATTTTTTACATATAATAGGCTAGCCCCCTTCAGCCCAGCCCCTAACCACTTCCCCTCCATGAACCCGAGCGCTAAGACCAAGCGCTAAAGCATATGACACTTATCGGAGTCGGAAGACATTCGGGAGCGCATCTTCTTTGTTAAAGTGAAAATCTCCAAAGCGATGGTGTTTTAGTCTATTGGACTTGGGAGCAATATCAACCATAGATATATGCAGATCTGACAGTCCATACAAAACCTACCATGCCCCCATAACATTTATTTGTAACCTCTCGATGAAGATCTCCACCGTTGATCTTAAAATGATCCGACGGTCATCGCAGCCCTGCTTCAATCGCCAATCGGAAGTTTTAAAAGTGCCACCCTCCGATGCCCTGATTGGCTGATCCCCGATTGAATCTAAGCCGCCCATCCACTCTGATGCTACGGACGAGATTTCTTCTTGCTCTGCCCCGCTTCCCCGATTGGTCACCCTCCGATCCAATCGCGACCATTGATCTGCCACCCATCCAACGGTCCAAAGCCAATCGCTTCATGAGCCCATCGAAGATTTGGCCCCTGCCTCCTCCGCTTCCGATTAGAGCTTGACCGTTCATTCCTTTTGATCCAATGGCCAGGATCACTCCCGTTCATTCATCTGGCGCATTTACCTCCGCCTCATCGTTAAATCTCCATCGTCCAATCCCCTGGATCCAACGTCCAAGATTACTCCCGACCACTAACCACCTCCTCCGCCCGTGTTTCTCCTCTGCAAATCTCAGCTGTCCATCACACTGATCAGATGGTCCATAATGAAACCACCTTTGATCGGCCCCCACCTTAACCGATCGCGCATCTCCTTGTATCGTGCTCCATCTCCCGCCGTCGGATCTCACGGGCCCAGATCCAACGACCAGCATCAATATCGCGCAGTTTTGGCGTCCGAAGCTTAATGTCTAGAATTTACGCGATATGGGCGGTTTTTAAATGCCATGTGTCATCAGGGGACCTATATCGCGTTCAAAAAGTGAAAACCACCTTACCCGCTTTTTGCCATGCGAAAACAACTGTTTCTTCAGAAAAACCACTTCCCCACTTCCTGCCTTTGAAATTCCATCTACAAATCTCGACCATTGATCTGTATAGATCAACGACCCTCATTGCATCTCGCACTCCATTCATATTTTTCTCATTGCGTGACCATAGAACCCCATCGGGTCATCGCAGCCGTTGATCTCCTCCTGAGATCTAACAATCCTAATTAAATCGCCCTCCGCCCATGACCGGGTCCCACCATCTAAAGTCCATATGTTTTCCATGCATTCCTTTGTATTTCGTTCAAAGGTCCAAACCTTATGTTTTGCATTAAAAAATCTGTTTCTCCACTCACATTATAACTTTAATGTTTTACATTAAAGTTTATTTCATTTCGCCCAACCTTCTAAAGGTCATTCCATTGGTTAATCTCCACCATCGATCATCACCTCCAGATCTGATTGAACGGTCCACGTCCATTTTTCCACCAAACCTTCATCTAATCATTTTTTCACCGTTTCACTGCATTTCTCAGCCATTTTTCACTGCATCCACCGCATACATCATTGCTGTGCCACCATTTCCACGATCCTCCACAACATTCAACCCCCTTCCTGCATGGATTTCTTAACATTTTTGTGTATTTTGTAGGGAATATAGACAGTGAAAACCGTTCTGTCCTACACAGTCACTATTAGTGACACGGTAGCGCAGAGGAAGCATTTTCAGAGCCTGAGATTACAGAGAAACACCTGGGAATGGTGTTAGAACGAAATTTTCATTAAAAGAACAATGTTTAACTCTATAAAATCCTCCAGCGCCATTAAAGCTCAATTTTCATAGACAGAGACAGTCAAAGAAGCGGCAAAGAGTATCAGTGAAGAATTAAGAGGTTTTAAGTATGTTTTTGAAGATCTTAAGCCTTAATTCAATGATTTAAAGGCAAGTTACCAGATTGAAGACCTCATTATTAATACAGAAGGCCTAATGAGGCCTAAAGAACAGAAAAAAATACTATCAGTGCTCAACATCAGCAGAAGTTTCCCTCCCAAGAAAGGACAAAGTACCCATACTGTTTTTATTCTACATCATGTTCCTGAGAAGATTTACACCTTGACAGAAGTCCTAATGCTACCAGTGCATTTGTTATGCGGTATGGTAGACCTGAAGTCATTTATTTTCCTTTTTTTTTGTTCACCAGAGCACTGCAGAGTACTACATCCAGAAGTACATCAAAGGACATACCTGGAGTAAATATCAGCCTGTCGAAGACCACTCTTTCATCCAAAGAGTACCAAAAATCAATGCATAGATATTAAGACAGAATGGGCCTCAAGCCCTCTTCTTCTACTCTGTTTTAATGTTTCATTTAGTGTTTCATCTACCTCCTCTGACTCTCTTTCAGATATAAAACTCATGAGAAAACGTTGTTGTTGGTTGTTGATCGGATATCTGTGAATTGTAAGCTGTTTCTCTTGAGATATAGTTCTCTGTGTAAAGTTGTAAGATAGGCTGAGGAAGATGTTTTCAGACTGAATATCAAGTTGTTGGACAATGTTGTACATGACTAGTGTTGCTCTTTAATATGACAAGCACATTTCTTTTTATCCTGATTTAAAGCAGTGGTGATGTTTTTCTACCTTTGTCTCTGTTTTCCTTCTGTAATTCTTTACATTTCATTTCTCTGGTAAGCATCAGAAATATGGCTTAGGATATACCCTTGCATGGTACCCTAATGCTTCTTCTCTCCTTACCTTTGATGTTTTCTACTAAATGTGTTATCTAAGAACTAATTCAAGATAATTTAACTAGTGTAGTATATGTTTTTCACTGCTAGCTAATGTATGAATTTATGAATATGTTCTTGGATGTTCTTGTTGGGTTTTAATTGAAAGAATTGGGATACTAGGAGTTTGGAATGTTGATTCGTCTCACTAGGGTCTTTTTCAATCAATTGAACCTTTCTAAGTTCCCTTAAGTTGGATGCCGAAGCATTGAAAGTTCAAAGTCTTTCTCTGATCTCAGGTTTTCACCTTTTTGTTTAAATCTCTAATGTTTCCTTTGTCTGAAGAGTTAACGTTTTAGGGGGTGGATCATAGGTGTTTAATGGCATGCCCTGTCCCTAGATCTGATTCCTAAATGGTCACCTTGGAGGTTTCCTTGTCATTCACCTTCTTTCCTTATCATTTCATACCACACTATCATCTTTAAGATCCTATGCTTTAGATGAATAGCCCAATTGAAAGCTTTGAATATTGAATAGAAAGTAAACCCTTTCATGACTCCATTGTCCAATGGTCTCGAGTGTTCTCTGAATTACCTCTCCTTTGCCTAAAATCCTCTTTTCTCACCCTCTGTCTTGTATTGAACCCTTCCTTCCAGTTTCCCAACAACTAAACAAACAAACTAAACAAAACAAACCTTTGTGCCTATAACTAGTCTAAAACCTTAAAACTGAGCCTCAAAGACACATATCTTTGCCTTTATAGAGATATCCCTCTTTGGACCCAGGAGGGCTAGATCCTGAGGACTAAAAGTGGTTTTGATGTTGTCTCATCTTTTGGTATTTCCAAACTTGCCAAAACATGGGAACTCCAGTAGGTCCCACCAATATCGCACATCGCACTTCGGTGTTATAACATGATCCCGAGTGCCTATCCTCCAGAGCTTGCGATGTGCGATGGGGAAAGGGTGACGTGGCAGGGAAAGGTGGGTCCCTTTAGTATTGCATCAGAAGATTTGTGGAGAGGAAAATGAATGTGGCGAGGATTATTGCGATATGTGATTAGCGATGATGACGTGGCAGGAATGGGTCCCACTTAATATCGCAATTTGGGAAATGAGGAAGCGCAAGTGAATGCGGTAAGTGAACTTTGTGAAAATGCGATGCGAAAAGGTAGGTGGGACCCATTAAACAACTTTTAAAATAGGATAAGTGAAAAATTTGTTAAGTCAATGAATATGGTAAAATTCTTCCGAATCATAATATAAAGGATTTTTCTAAACATTTCAAATTTTATGAAACAAATCAAAAAAAAATGATGGGTCCCAGCAATATCGCATATCTGAAAGTTTGTAGGATTCGACAATGGTTACATCTATAAGGTTTGAATAAGCGATAAAAGGTAAGGTAAAAAGGGTATAACATGACATGGCTGTTAGTGGGTGTATGGAGCTACTTTTTAACTATAAAAATTGAATTTTAATAGTTAAAAAGGGGTTTTGAAAGAAATTAAATGTTGGACTTTGGGGTTTTTTTGGAAAAATAAAAGGTAAAAGAGGGAAAATTAAATGAATGAAGGTAGAAATGAAATTTTCTCACCACTACACTTTGAAAACGACACTTTAATCTTACAAATGAACTGAAAAGGTAGATTGATTCCTTGGAGAATGATGATTAGACTTTGAAAATCATTGAAAAATTTGCAGTGCTAACAGATTCCTCGCAGCACTTTTCCCAAACAATCAAATCCACTCTCAAAGTTGAATGTCAAAATGAAACTTTCAGTCAGCGCAAACCGTTCATTGGTTCCTTAGTGCAGCTCCGTATCCAGGTACCAATCAGTAGGCACCTTCCCCAATGTGTGAATGAACATGTGCACCCATTCCAGTCTTGGGTGCACACCCCATACTTCAGTCCATTTCGCTAGATGTCTGCATGGATCACTTTTTCTGGAATAAAATTCTTCCATTCTAGTAGTTGGACAGTCAAAGTGAAATCTCATCATTCGAGCATATTCTTCCCAATTTCCAATGTTTCCTTTGTGAGTCTCCCACCATCGTGCTGGAGTAGCACACAATGCTATATCCAATGCATGGAATCGTTTCCCTTTTGGAAAAATTCTTTCAAGTTATCCTAGAAACATTTTCACATTAGTTAAACTGTTATCACTAAATTGAGGCTGATGGGCTGCTTCAACAATCAACCTAGAGTAACTATTTCAAACCTAATTTTGGGCATGGAGTCAGTAAGTAAAATCAATCACATATAAAACATCTCTCATGGAAGTTGAGGCATGTGTATTCTCATCAAAACATAACATAAGCAACAAAATAAATGTATAAAAGAAGTTGGATCATGTTTAACCATGAATTACAAGTAATTACACACAAAGTAAGCTGAAAGAAGATTAAAAGAGCCTGTCGAACAAACACATACAAGAATACATGATGAATCTCAGGAGAGAAAGAAGTTTGCTGCAATTGTATATTACTAACAGAAAAAGATTACAAAAGTAGCTTGTTGAATTACATCAATCAACCCTTTCTAACTATAAAACTTTCTAATTTATAGAGTGAGGACTCACACAAATGATTTTCCACCTTGCTAGCTTCGAATTCCAACCTCAGAGACCTATTTGAAATAGGATTACATTACTTGGAGACTTCCTAGTGATATTTTCTGTTTGGCAGAGTTTGAATACAAAAATGACTCTTCTTTCATTAAATAGTTCAAAAAATCCCTTTAATAACTCTTATCAAATGAAACCAACTAATTTTCTGAGTGTAATGGATTGATGATGTGTCATTATGCCACATAGATGCTAATCTGAACCTCTTCCAAGTTGAATTTTACAAATTTTATACAAATATGGTTAGTGAAAATTCTAAAAAAATAGGCCTTAAAGATGAGTGCATAATTTCCAAACCCTGCCGACTTTGCAGAAATCGAGAGATGTTTTTGTATATGGGCTTGTTCTAAAGAAAAAATTCCTTCATATTTCCAAAATTATTTTTCATTTGGTCAGAAATTGAAGTTTAAGTTGACCGCTAAAACAACCATGTACAAGAAATTTCAGGAGAGTTCGTAGCGTTTTCATTTCACCACCTTTTGCATAACCTTTGAAATTTTTGATTGTTGGAGTGCATTTCTTGGGTCTAATAAGCTAAACAAATGCCTATAGCTCTATCCGCCATGTATTTTTTGAAGGATTTTTAGCTTAAGGAGACCTACATCGATTTCGTAGCGAAAACTCAGCCTCAACCCTGGAGCACACTACGAACTCACCTAGTTTGGTAGATTTTTTTGTAATTTCTTCTTCTTTGCCCAAAAATCATCTTTGCAGCCTGCATATGTCTTGTGATGATAGCTTAAGGAAAAAATTGACCAAAAATGTGTGGCTTACCATGTTTAACATCAACATCTTGCATAATCACTTTAAGACCCTTTTTCTTCAATTCAACTTGTAGCATATCTATCGAACCAAACTGACATGCTGAGGCATTGAGCACTGATACATTGGAGTTAAGACCTTGAAATAATTCAGGTTGAGATGGTGAGTTGTCCAATTGATGAGTTGGCATTCTTTGTTTCCTTGATGAGTTGTCATACATGATGAGCTAGCAGCCCAATCGGCTTCTATGATGAGTGTTCTCACTAACCAAAGTCTCCATTGATACACTTTAACCATTCCAGATGATTGATGTGCTTCAAGAAGACATTTAATGCTAAAAAAACTTTAAAATTCTCTCTCGCTGCAAAAATAGAGTTTTTAGGTAGGTTCATAGCGAATTCTGATTGTTTTACACTGCTTTCTCTACGAACTTTGGTATTCTTGTTAAATTTCACTGTAATGACCAGATTTTCTCACGCATGAGATATTTATGGATTTTTCTTTGACATTGACTCCTATCACACGAATGATGACCATTAAGACCCCTCACATATGTGCATTTTTGAAAATTATGAATTCAAAAGACCCTGTTCAACTCTAAGTGACTCAAACTAATTAAATTAAGACCAACCAAATTTTATCATGGATAACAGTGGCTCCAATGGGGATGATGCGCCCCTATAGTGCAACAAAGAACCATCAACTCCAATGCCTTATTAATTGGGAAGTTCCCAGCCACTTTTCATATTCTTAAGCCTGTATTCGATCCTTGATATGCTCTTGAAGCAAAAACACTTGTACAAACCAAAACTTGCAACTACAATATTCAAACTAAATGCTGAAAGAGATGCTTGTCCAACAAGCTTATTTATGTACATACCAATCCTACTCTAACAACTAAAGACCAAACTTTCAATTCAAGCAATATGAAACCTCCAGTATAACCAGTCAAAGAGCTGATCCAACACCTCGGCTTCTTGACTGTTCTTTAGTGGACCATCTATTAACAACTAAGAATAAAAATTGAATCCATAACCTGAACTTATAAATGAAAGAAACTCCACTTTCACAGATGACTGAAATAGGCTTACCAAAGGATATTGATAATCATGAAAAATTTCCTCTTTTGATGAAATCAACAAATCAACAATAGGATCCTTGAAAACACTGAAAATTATACTGTCTTGATGATCCAAAGGATCATTTTCATTCATAATTGCAGGTTGTCTCTGTTTTATATCTTCATTTTCAACATCATTCTTGAGACAAGGCTCTGATTGTTCATGAAAATCTTCAATGGGAGGAACCATTTCATGTGCTGCATGGATGTTTAGAAATGAATTTTCATGCATTACAATTATAACTTCATGTATATCATCATGCAAAAACAACAATTTTTGATCATTTAAATCTATAGTAGGACATTTTGGGACAACAACTTGTAGATCAAAAACTTGCAAATTATTCTCCATTAGTCCTTCCTCATGAAAACCTTTAAGCATAGTCAAGGAATCAACCCCCTCCTGATGATAAAAAGAAACATGTTTCACATAAGATTCTCCTTGCTCCTACCCATTTTCATGTTGCTCAACATTCAAAGGTTTAGAAAATGAACAAAGTGAAGAGCCTTGTAACCGTGACATCTTTATGTTCATTTTTATCACCTAAAGATTGGGAAAGCTGCTGCAAATTTTCACACATTTCATAGGATATAACTTGGTTTCCAAAGTGCTGATCCATTTCATCTTCCAGCAAAGAAGACACATCTGTTTATTGGAAACCTTCTTTATTATCATGAAAACTAACATGAGAAGAGAAATCATAAAGTGCCTCTAAAATATCCTCACCTATGCACTCTCCATTATCACCAAGACTTTTAAGATATGGAATGAAAACCTCACAAAATTCACAATAGTATTGTAACAGTGATAAAGAAGAATTATTTTTTTCATAATGTTCTAAGAAAGTCTTATGGAAACATCTTAGAGAGAACAAGCTTCTCGGTTGCAACCCTTCATACCATGTTATAGCTTCATCCTCTAAGGTGGCCATAAACATTTTCATGAGACAATCCTAAGGAAAATCAACTCAAAACTTATGTACATGCATATGGAATCTAACCAAGTGAAGAGAAACATTATATTTATTTTCATCTTTAAATATAGGAAGATACGTCAACCAATTAACTCTTGGCATAGGATTTGGAAAACCAGGGATGTGAGACTGACTTATAGAGGCATACCTGGCATTATTTCTTGCAATAGAACTCATCCTGGAACTTCATCAAGCTACTAATCTTCAAGCAGTGGAGTCACCATGAAGCTATGAATTTCTTAATTCTTTAAGAATGGAGTTGCTAAGGTAGAATGCAACCTCGAATGACTTTGAGCTCCTACTACCTTCAAGAGTTCAGTATTTCTGTTTGAGCACAAAATTTCGGGAAAATTTATCTTCAGTCTCTCGACAGACGCACCAAAATTTTATCACTAAATTGAGGCTGATGGGCTACTTCAACAGTCAACCTAGAGTAACTATTTCAAACCTAGTTTTGGCTGGAACTCAACCTTTCCAACCTGAGAGGGCTCTATTAAGGATGATAATGATATTCAATAGAAAAAGATTAAAAAAATTTGCTAACTCTTAAATGTGCTTTGAATGTTTTTTATGCAGGTGAAATATGCAAATAAATGGATACCATTGGCCATGGAGTCAGTAAGGAAACTCAATCACATATAAAACATCTCTTATGGAAGCTGAGGCATGCGTATTCTCATCAAAACATAACATAAGCATCAGACTAAATGTATAAATGAAGTTGGAGCATGTTTAACCATGAATTCCAAGTAATTACACACAAATTAAACTTAAAGAAGATTAAAAGAGCATGTAGGACAAATACATACAATAATACATGATGAATCTCAGGTGAGAAAGAAGTTTGCTGCAATTGTATGTTACTAACAGAAAAAGATTACAAAAGTAGCTTGTAGCATTACATCAATCAACCCTTTATAAATATAAAAATCTCTAATTTATATATTGAGGACTCATAAAATGATTTTCCACCTTGCTAGCTTTGAATTCCCACCTCAGAGACCTATTTCAAATAGGATTACATCACTTGGAGACTTCCTAGGGATATTTTCTGTTTGACAGAGTTTGAATACAAAAAGGACTCTTATTTCATTAAATAGTTCAACAAATACCTTTAATAACCTTTATCAAATGCAACCAACTATTTTCTGAGTGTACTCTACTGATGATGTGTCATTATGGAACGTGGATGATGAGCTGGACCTCTTCCAAGTCGAATTTTAAAATTTTACACAAATCTGGTTAGTGAAAATTCTAAAAAATAGGCCTCAAAGATGAGTGCATAATTTCCAAACCCTGATGACTTTGCAAAAACTGAGAGAGGTATTTGTATATGGGCTTGTTTTGAAGAAAAATTTCCTTCAAATTTCTAAAATGTTTTTTCATTTGGTCAGAAATTTAAGTTCAAGTTGATTGCTAAAACAATCATGTACATGAAATTTCAGGAGAGTTCATAGCATTTTCATTTCACCACCTTTTGCATAACCTTTGACATTTCTGACTATTGGAGGGTCTTCCTTGGGTCTAATAAGCTAAATAAATTCCTCTAGCACCCTCTGCCATGTAAGGATTTTTAGCTTAACGAAACCTACAACGAGTTTGTAGCAAAAACTCAGCCTGAAGCCTGGAGCATGCTACGAACTCACCTAGTTTGGTAGTTTTTTTTGTAATTTCTTCTTATTTGCCCAAAAATCATCTTTGCAACATGAATATGTCTTGTGATGATAGCTTAAGACAAAAAGTGACAAAAAATGTGTGGTTTACCATGTTTAACATCAACATCTTGCATAATCACTTTAAGACCCTTTTTCTTCAATTCAACTTGTAGCATCTCTATCGAACCAAACTAACATGCTGAGGTGTTGACCACTGATACACTGGAGTTAAGATCTTGAAAGATTTTAGGTTGATATGGTGAGATGTCCAATTGATGCGTTGGCCTGCTTTGTTGCCTTGATGAGTTGTCATACATGATGAGTTGGCAGCCCAATCATCTTCTATGATGAGTGTTCTCACTAACCAAAGTCTCCATTGATACACTTTAACCATTCCAAATGATTTATGTACCTCAAAAAAAACGTTTAATGCTAAAAAAACTTTAAAATTCTCTCTTGCTGCAAAAGTAGAGTTTTTAGGCAAGTTCATAGCAAATTCTTACTATTTTACACTGATTTCGCTACGAACTTTGGTATTCTTGTCAAATTTCACTGTAATGACTAGATTTTCTCATGCATGAGATATTTTTGGATTCTTATTTGACATCGAATCCTATCACACGAATGATGACCATTAAGACCCCTCACATATGTGCATTTTTTTTAAAATTATGAATTCAAAAGACCCTATTCAACTCTAAGTGACTCAACCTAATTAACTTAAGACCAACCAAATTTTATCATGGATAACACAAACCATCATAATACGGTAATTATCATACCTCTCATGATATGCAGTGGAGAGATCTAGTCACTCGATTTTAGTGTAGTGCAGATACTTCATATAACCAATTCTGCTAGTTCTCCAATTATTCATCTGAATATGAGAAGCAATAGCTATCCTTTTCCCAATTAAGCATCCCATTAGTTGTTGGATTGATCCAATCCTCATATTGTGTAGTCAGCTTGTATATATGGTCGATATCATCATCAACGCACACATGTTCTGTGTATCTTTCGCCTTCTATAGGATCTAAGGGAATGATGACTCTGGTTCCATTGTTTTCAAATTCCATTATCCTTCTCTTCAAATTTATGATTCCATCCATATCAATAGCCCAATCCAACCCCAAAAACACAGGATAAGGATCAATATCATCCACGATATGTATGACTTCAAAATTTGTGAGCACCTTAACTCCTTAAATAACTACTACCACGTGTGACAATATTCCTAATGGAATGATTTTCTGCAGGTTCACCATGTGCAGCTGAATAGTAGAACACTCCAGCTTAGGCTCTCCCATGCACTGCCAAGTTTTCTTAGGTAATACATTTTCATCAGACCCTAGATCCAGAATGACCCGATCCATCTCATAAGCACCGATCTGAGTAGTAAAACACATCTCTCGTCCAGTTCTCTTCTTTTTGTTTTTCTTATAGATTTTGTTTACAACTTTCTGTTCTATCTAGGGTTGTTCATTTTCTACATAGTTATACATTAGTGCTTGAAGATTTTCTATTGCCTTATTTGTTAGTATGAATCCTTTGTCGAAGCGTACGAAAAAGGACCACTTTAGCTACGCATAACTAATAGCCCTAAGAACAGAAGTGGCTGCCAATATCTTCAGATCTGCAATTGGTTAGACAAGAAAAGAGCTGCAAAACACCAGATCTATGCGTGGAAAGACATTAAGCAGTAAAAACAAGGGTTTGCTCCATATACCAATAGACAAGACAAGAACAATTTTTGAAAGAATTTTTATATTAATTGGGCACCTGGGAGGAAAACAAGAAGGCGTATCCAATTCTCCTCAGTGGGATGGGTTCTTGGAAGTCCTCATCACTTCAGATCTAAGATTTCTCTCTCTTGTTGGTGTAGAAAACCCACACAAAGAATGGAACTCAAAGGGAGCTCACACAGCAAATGGTAGAAAAGAGTGACCAAATGTATAGATCCAGAGTGATCTAATAGGCAACAAAAGGTGAAGAATGATGGGAAAAACCCTCCTATTTATAACAAAATATTGGGTCATTCTAGATCTTGGTGCATGGGTTAACCAGATCTAGATCCACTTTTTTATGGAATATTTTATTATATTTGTTGGAGGGAAAAGGTATTTGACTTGGGTCAAATCCCTTAATTTGTCAAAAATAAATAAATAAATGATTTATTTATCTTTTTAAGGAAGCGGTTAGAAGATAATCAAATAGATAATGATTTATTTAATTATTTAAGGAAGTGGTTGAAAGATAATTAAATAAATAATGATTTATTTAATTATTTGTGGGTGATTTGGTCATATTTAACAAGGAATATTATCTAAATAAGACTTAAATAATTATTCCTAGAAAATAATAAGATAAATGAAGGTTTATCTAATTAATTTCTTTGTTTTTGGGTTAAACATGACTGGGAATAATAACTAAATTATGGTTTAATTAATTATTCCATGAGGAAAATCAAACAAATATAGGTTTGCTTAATATTTCCTTTTGGGGTTTCTTGTTTGGACCATAAATAACCTAATAAATGTGGTTTATTAAGTTATTTAACATAGTGAAGGCAATTTTACTTAGGGTAAAATTGGTCTTACATGGTGTACTTGGGTCCATCTAATGATCATAGGTTAGATGACCAAAAAATGGTGTAACATATTGCCCCCCAGCGTGCGAGTGTCAGGAGTAAATCGTATGACCGAAGTACGTTGTAAGAACTCAATCACTAGACAACAAAAAGGGAATTCAGAGAGAGAAATGCAAGGTAGATAGTGTGATGAAGAACTAGACCCTAAGGAGACGAGACTCGCAGGTGTAACAAGTCTCTTTTTATGAGAGGGTACCTGTGCTGAAGGCGGCGGGGGAGGCATACCTATGCCCGCCGAGACAAAGTACAAAAGAATAGTGTGTCCAGTAAACAAGGGACCGAACCATAAAGTACAGCTGGCATAATCATGAGCCAGATAAAAATACAATGAAGAATCCCATATACATGCTGTGCCTGGGATAACAGCCAGGACTTGTACAATAATATCTGAGTACATGAGATACAAATACAACCCAAATTCCCCCTGTAAAATGGGGAAGGGCTCACAAAATCTTACTGATACATGCAAATCGAAGAGGCGCTGCAAGTGGCTACGACCAACATCATCAAATATCTGGAGCTGCATCGAAGGCTGCAAGGAAGAGGTCATCCGGGCATGTGGGGGGCTACCTGCAGGGCCACCCCCTCATGAGGGTTGAGACATCTCACACACACCCGGGAATCATCAAGAGCGGCTGCTGGATCACTGGACCATCAAGTATACGGATCTCGATCATGCTGAAAGGAGCTGGAGAAACAATCAAGTCAAAGGGAAACGAGAGATCCCTTTGCCTGATCCGAGGCACCGGACAAGAGTGGAAACTGGAACCAAGGTACAGTGCCCTCTAGACCTGACTTCTAGAAGGAATGAGCTGATGTCGATAGAAGGAGGTCCGCCATAGGTGAGGCAATGAGACATCCTCAACTAAGGCACGAGAGAAAATAGTGGAGCGATGGACAGACTGACACTAATGATGATAGGGAAATGGAAAGGACTGAGTAGCGAATGGACGAATTCCCTTGTTAGAGCATAAAGGGCATGAATGACATGGCAGCGACTGACACAAGATCATGAGGGATAGGGGACAGTGGGGCTGAAGGTCATAAGGTGCGACGCAAGAGAGAGACCAAGCAATGAAGGATGAAGGACTATAGCAGGGTACAAAGGGACTCGGGATAGACTCCATGGATGCAATGATGAATCAACTTGGATGCTTTAAACAAGGGCGACTCGATGGTGGTGTCACATAGTAAAGGCCCCATGGGGGACCATGAAAACATGAGTACAAGATGAGAACTCATGACGAAAATCGACACGAACAAAGACAAGTAAGGAGGCAAAGTGGTGCCCCAAGTACAAGTGTCGTAAGTGAGGAAATTCGATTTTAATGAGAGGTGAAGTGACCCTTCTTGGAAAAAATGTGTCCTGGTGAAGTGTTTAAACACAAAAAACGAAAAAAGATGCTGGCTATCTAAAAGAAAATAAAACATGCATGTCAGAAGGGAAATGCTAAGGGTAATATTTCTTAAGATAGAGTGCATTGCGAGGATTAGGAAGGGGGTTGCCTTCGAAATCCTCTAAGAGGTATGCCCCCTTACCGAGATCCTTACTTATGATGTAAGGGCCTAGCCATAATGAGTCGAACTTCCCATGACCAAGGACATCATGGGCTTGGTCATAGACTAGAACAAGGTCGCCTTCATGAAAAGTGCGAGGCTGGACTTTTCGGTCATACTGGGCTTTGGTGCGTTTCTTGGCCGTTTCCATGGTTTGAAAAGCAACATGGCGGTCTTCGGAAGTGCGCTCGAGCATGATAAGTCGTTGTTATAGAGGTTGGGTGTCAGGGAGAAGTTCAACGGCCAGATGCTGGGAAGGTATTTCACACTCGATTGGTAAGACTGCCTCCTCTCCAAAAACAAGGTGGAAAGGAGTGAACCCGGTGGCGGTTTTAACAGAAGTCCGATAGGCCCATAAAGCATGGAAGAGCATGAGGTGCCAGTTGGTTTTGTGCTTATTCACCGTCCGTTGAAGCATAGTCTTGAGAATTTTGTTGACTGCTTCAACTTGGCCATTACCTTGGGGGTAATAGGAGGAGGAATATTGGTGCTCAAAACCCAACAGTGAGGATAGCTCGCGCCATATCTCATCTTCAAAATGTCTGCCATGGTCAAAGACTAGTTGTTTCGGAACTCTGAATCGAGTGATAACGTGGTTAAAGAAAAAGAGGGCCGCGGTAGCTGCCGTGTTGTTAAATGTAGGCATGGTCTTGGCCCATTTTGTGAAATAGTCGACCGCCATGATGATATATTTGTGGTTACCAGCGGATGGCGGGCGACACTCCATAAAGTCGATGGCCCATTTACAGAAGGGACCAGTGGAGACGACCGGATGGAGGGGAGTTGGGGGAGCTCGCGCCTTAGGGGCGAAATGTTGGCAATTGGGACAGTGTTTGACTGCCTTAATGCAATCACTGAAGAGGGAAGGCCAAAAATACCCAGCGCGCATGACTTTTTGGGCAGTAGCAAGACTGGAGAGGTGGCCACCGCAAGCACCGCTATGGCAGGCATTAAGGACCTGTTCAGCTTCAGTGTGTGTGAGACAACGACAAAGGACAGTATCAACCCCGCGACGATAGAGGTTGTCGCCGATAATGAGGTATCGGGGAGCTTGGTGTCGGATACGTCGGCAAGCCTCACGAACAAGGTGGAGGGCGAACTTTTGGGTTCGCAAGTAAGTAAGAATATCGCCATACCATGGGTCGTCGGAAGTAATGGCAAATAAGTGTTCATCAGGAAAGTCATCATTAACTGGAGGGTTGTGCGATCCGGTAGGTAATTCAGAAATGAGCTCAGCGAGGGCTAAGCCTTTCTTACTCTTTGGCGTGACAAATTCGAGGTCGAATTCCTGAAGAATGACGACCCAATGGGCGTACTTCCCAGTGAGGATGCGACAACTCAATAGGAAAGCCAAGGGGTTGGAATTAGTCACAACCTTGGTGGAGCGCATGAGGATATAATGACGAAGTTTTTGGACTGAGAACACTACAGCCAGCACTAACTTTTCTTCAGATGAGTAGGAAACAGGGGGCCCTACAAGGTTCTTACTGACGTAGTAGATCACATGCTCGATACCATTGTCATCCTCCTGGATAAGGACTCCAGCGACCGAATAGGTGGAAGCGGAGATATACAGGATGAAGTCCCGATCAAAGTCGGGAGGGCGGATCAAGGGAGCGGATGTGAGAGCCTGCTTGAGGGCATCGAAAGACTCATGAGCATAGGAATCCCAAACGAATGGGATAGTAGATCGGAGGAGTCTAAGGAACCCATGTGCGGTGGTGGCATAGTCAAGGACGAACCGACGAAGAAAATTAGCTTTGCCTTGGAGACTTTGGAGCTGGCGAAGGGTACGCGGAATGGGAAGTTCAAGAATGGCTTGAACTTTCAAAGGGTCAAGAGTGATACCATCCTTAGACACGATGAAGCCTAAGAGACGGCCGACAGGAACACAAAAGATGCATTTCAACGGGTTAAGGTGGATATTATACTTGCGACATCGGAGAAAAATGGTACGCAGATCGTGGAGGTGTTGCGCTCGATGCTTAGAACGTGCAGTGAGGTCATCTAAATAAGCAAGGATAATATGAGCTAAGTCATGGAAACAATAAGACATGGCCCGTTGAAAAGTTGCGCCGGCGTTTTTGAGGCCAAAAGGCATGACCCGATAAGCAAAAGTTCCCCACGGACTAATGAACGCGGTTTTGAGTTGATCAGCAGGACGGATAGAAATTTGGTTGTATCCGGAGAAACCATCCATAAAGGATAGAACCTCATGCCCCGCACACTCGTCAATGATTTGGTCAATGAATGGTGTGGGGAAGTTGTCTTTGGGACAAGCTTTGTTCAAGTCGCGAAAGTCCGTGCAGACACGGATGGTGCCTTGTTTCTTGAGAACGGGAACTGGGTTGGATACCCAAGTGGTGTATTCAATGGGGTAAATGAAACTAGCCTGCTTGAGCTTATCGATTTCGGCTTTGATAGCATCACGTCTGGAAGGATGAATGGGTCTCAACTTTTGACGGACCGGTTTGGCATCAGGCCATGTGTCAATATGGTGTTCGACAATGGCAGGATCGAGTCCGGGCATTTCAGAATAGGACCAGGCGAAAATATTGCGGAATTCTTTGAAAAGCTTGGTGTAAGCTTCGATTTATTCTGGGGTGCATTGGGCGCCCAAGGTGATATATTCTTCGATACCTGGTGTGACTGAAATGTCAATTTTGATGGTAGGAGAGATATTGGCCATGTTTCCTTCTTCGAAAGCATCAGGTGCAGGGATGGGGTTTTTGAACCAATCGACTACATTGGGGATGAAGTCTTTGGTTTCCACAGCAAATTGGTCATGGGACTGCTGTGGGAGGAAGTATGCGCGATGGTGCATATCGTCCCATGGAAAGTCCGGGTTGGTCATGGCTTCCATAATGTCTTCATCGAACTGGAAGATGGGAAGACTGACGGAAGAAAGGTCACCCGAGGAGGTAGTGATGTGTGACGGGTCATCAGGACGAGAAGGGCTCAGATGTGCAATATCAACAGATCCAAGGTCGGCTGAGGAGTCGAGAGTATCTGTAGGTTGAAGGGTAGGTGAACGATCTCGCAAGGATGATGACAGGTACAAAATGGTGGTTGATGGCTCTGTTGGCTCGATAGCGGGAGAAGGAATGTGAATGGGAGTAGGAAGATCCTCTGGTCCTATCGAAGTGGCCTTGAATCGGCGGTACATGTCCAAGGAGGAACGATACTCGTCAAGGCGGGGACAGAGGTGGGTGTAATGGCCGTGGAAATCGCACAAAGCACAAGGGTGGTTTGTGCGCAAGGTTTTGAGTTTCGGGATAGAGTCCGGGATAGTGACGTAGACTTCGGGGATGTCAGAGTCGGGAAATGTCTCGTTGACCAGAATCTTGAGGTGCGGCAATTCAGGACACATATGAGTGGCGTGACCGACGATATCGCACAAAGCACATTGGATAGCGAGCTTTGGCGGTTGCGGAGGGGTAGGGGTTTTCGGGGCGGCCTGGTCCTCATGGGTTGCCCCCTTACGAGCTTTGCCTTTCTTTCCGAGGGCTGGCACCACTGGGGTAGGGTCCTATGGAGGTGATGGGGGCCCGGAGGAAGTGAGGGGGACCGGTTGAATCGGTGTCAAAGCAAGGTAAGGTTTGGGGTGACCGGGAGGGATAGCGGCTGGAGGGTCGATGTACCAGACGGGTATGCCGAGGGTCAGGTTAGGGAGAGAGAGGGTGGCCATGACGGGGACAGAAAATACTCCGGGAGGGGGAGCCAGGAAAGGTATCTGCCCAGCAGGGTAATGACCAGGAGGGACGGCTCCGAGATGGTTAAGGCTTGGGGGAACCGATCCAGGAGGATAAAGGGGTTCAGAGATACCAGCTGTAGGGGGAGGGCCAGAAGGAGGAGGTCCGACTGGCTGATATGAATGGCTAGGAGCGGGGTGCGGAGGGCGAGGGGGAGGTTGCTGACTAGCCGAGGCAGGCCGCTTAAGGGCAGCTTGAGACGATTGCATCATGCAAACATTCGATAAGCTGGGATCAGTGATGGTAGGAGGAGGAAGATTAGGAAAAGTTCCAAGCAGGGAGGAATCTTTGTAAACGTCGGGGGAGACACTGGTCAAGGAATCGACGGTTTTCTTGTTGGCTACAGAAGAGATGGTCGTCTCAGGTGAGGTCCGAGATTTTGGCTCATGATATGTCAACTGGTCAATGGTGACTATCTTTCCATTATGGGGGAAAGAAATCTTGCGAAAAACCACGGATGGGACAGCAGACATAGCATAGGTGTAGCTTTGCCCCAATAGAATGTTGTACTCTAGCGGGGCGTCTATGACTTCGACGTCAACGCAAACAATCTTACCGGCGAGGCTGATAGGACAATTACGGAAAAGGCCAATGGGCTAGGAGGCGTGGCCGTCCCACGCTTGAAGGGTGATCGTGGAAGGGGCCAACTCAAGGGATCCGAGTTGCTTCCAAACCAAAGTGGACATCACACAGGTGGATGCCCCCTCATCAATTATACATCGTGAAACGTTGGCGTTCCGGATTTTGACTGGGATTTGGAAGGCGATGGAAGCAGGAAGAGGGGGATGGTCCGATTGGGTGGTGTCGAAAACAATCATTCGGTCATCAGCAGGATCTACAACGCCCACGGCAGATAGTAGAGCCTTCTTTTGGGAAGGGCACGACTGGAGGAGTTCCAGCGTGGAAATGGCAGCAGGAGATTGTGCCAAATCGTCTACTATACTATACGAATGAGCAGCTCGACCGGAAGCAGCGTTTCGACGTAGGGGTCCCTTAGGAATCTTGGTATGAACCTCGAATTTGGGTTGAGGGATATGTAAGGGGCCACTCGATGTCGAAAGAGGCTCTGTAGAACCTGAAGAAGGAGGCTCGGGGGCAGACTGAGCAGGAGGCTTGGGGTACTGGTGAGACCGAGTTTGAAGGTGAAGTTCGACGGTCGGGGAAGGATCGGAGTGCATCATAAGGATCTGGTAATCCGAGGAACCAGAAAGGGAAGGGGGAGTGGCGACCTGGCTGTCAGGCGGTTGGGTAGCCACGAATC
Organism: Pinus albicaulis; assembly: GCA_034641835.2. Classification (NCBI taxonomy): domain Eukaryota; kingdom Viridiplantae; phylum Streptophyta; class Pinopsida; order Pinales; family Pinaceae; genus Pinus; species Pinus albicaulis. The sequence goes on along the minus strand of CM076572.1, from coordinate 73,298,415 downwards.
CTTGTTGAGGGAAAGGATCAGTAAACATAGCTGGTTGGGTAGTGGCCACATTAGGAGGAGCATGAGGGGAGGCGTGTTGTCCGTGCAATGTGGCTTGAGACTCCCACATCTGCCGCATTTGGGGTAAGAGGGGACAATCGTGGGTGCAATGACCATAAACACCGCAACACGAACAAGGCTTGTTTGTGCGAAGCGGCCTGTCCGGCTTGGGCTGAGTGCCCTGTTGCTGGTTGGCAGTGTTAGGGTCCACACCAGAATTGGGTCCACGGGTACCAGGGGCAGATTGGTTTTGATTGCCTCTCTGCCTTCTTTGAGAAGAAGGGGGATTAGTCGCTCCCTGCTGTGCAAATACTTGCCCTGGAGGGGGTTGTAAGTGATGTTGCGGGTTTGGAGGAGGCAAGGGAGATGGAAGCGCATATGCTGGAGGAGCTGGCGCACCAGGCTGCGGATAAAGGTAATGGTTAGGTTGGGCAACATTGAGGTAAGAAGGAGGTTGGGCAAAAGGAGGAGGCATGCCGTATCCTGGATACATGCTACCGGGAGGGAGAAGAGTGCTAGAGGTGCTGGCCCCTCCCTGAGGGAGACAAGAGCCCATAGGAGGTTGAGCGTACGGATGGGAAAGGGCTCCAACGATACCATCGGCGGAGTGAGATGCCCCCGGGGCGTTAGCCCCGCCGGGCCTGGGGAGGTCAGGAAGAACGGTATAAACATAACCAGATTGAGCATAGATCAAGTCATATTTCAAGGCTATTTGGAGGGCGGCTTCTTCAGTTTGAGGAAAGTGAGAGGCGACATCTTTGCTGCTAGGAGCTAAGAGGGTGCGAAGGAACCAGTCCATGTAAACCCGATCTTCGAAGGGGGGGGCTCGACATAAGCTTCGTCTTCGTTGCCATTCCTGAACATGGGCGGAAAGGTGGGTCGAAGAGGTTTGCTTGAATGAAGTCAAGAGCTCCTTGCCAGTATCGTATCGGAGAGGGAGCTGGAAATAAGATAAAAAAGCTTGGGCAAAGGTCGCAAAGGTGGTATGGGAAGAGGTGGCTTTTTCAACATACCATTTAGAAGCTTCGTCGGTAAGCGTGCGTTGGAACAAACGAAGACGGATGGAGTCATCGGTAATGGAATTGGAGGAACACCACATGTGGAAAGATCGGACATGATTGGTTGGATCTTCTCTAGCAAGGCCTTCGAACTTAGGGATGTTGGAGGGGAGCTTGGTTGGCATAGCAGGCCAACCAACATTATGGCAGATAGGGTCATTGATCAACTGATTGAAATTGGGGAGGCTGAGGCCTGCAATGTACGGCAGCAAGGGTATGGCCGAGGTAGTTCCTGTGGCGGTTCCGCTAGTAGTGGTTCCGGCATTAGGGCCTGGAGCACCGCTAACGTTAGGCCCTAGACCAGACATAGTGAAGGTGACAGGGGGAGAACCAGGAGGAGAGGGAGAACCCAATGAATCAGAAGAGGAGTCGGAGTGCGGACTCGGAGGAGGACTGGCTCGACGACGGCGGGACGGAGCAGGTCGATCAACCAGAAACTGAGGGTGAAGGCCAAGAAGTCTCCAGGAAAGGCGCCTTGGGGGAGCAATGATGACGGGAAGAAGGAAACCGACAAGGGAAAACAGGGACAGAATCAAGTGAGGTCAAGGGCAGAAAATGTGCAGTGACAATTGATTTTAGAGTCTTTTCCAGGCGGTGTTAACCAGGCGCTTCTTCACTTAGGGTCAGTGTGTGATGTGCGTTAATTTTAATTTTTAAACCCTTTCCGTTTTGAGAGCAAGAAAATGTGTGTTGCGTAACTGAAAATAAATCTGCAGAGAACAGTATATAATGCTGAAATAACAGAAAATTAATAGCTACTAATGCATTGCTTCAACCCAAGAAGGTGGGCCGCTCAAAATTAATCTAAAAAAGGGCAAAAATCTAGGCAAAACACACTTAAAAAGAGGCCAATAGATCAAGGGTCGGAAGGGACAGGGATCTAAAGGATAAAGCTGCTGAAAAGAGGTGCAGATCACAGCCAAGAGACAGAGGCAAGGTGGCTGGAAAAAGGGAAGAAATCAGCAAAAAGCGAAAAGGACAGGGAGGAGGTCCTAAAGAGAGGTCCAAACAAAACAACAAGAGGTGATTTGAAAGGAAGGAAGGTTGATTTAAAGGGATCTGAGGAGGAGGTTCCAGATCTGAAAAAAGGAAGGCTGAAACTCTGAAAAACAGACGGCTGAAACAGCTAAAACTCTTCCACAAAAAGTGGAGGGTACTGAAGCCCTAGGGGGCTAGGTTCCCACTTAAATGAGTAAAAACAGATCAGAACTAGGTCAAAGCGGGGTGAGACAGAGGCTGGAGAACCCTGACAGAAGCTTCAGCAAAACCCAGAAAAATTGCAGAAAAACCACTGAAAAATTGGCAGGTCGCAGGTTCTGACCTGTTTTCAGTGCAGGTCGCAGAAAAGAGGCTGAAAAGTGCGACCTGGAGGTCCAGGTCACAGGTTATGGGCCAAAAAGTGCGACCCCCCATTCCGGTTGTCTCGGCGGCAGATTTTCAGAAAAGTTGTCGTCTCAGTTGCGGCTGGTGTCGCTTACCTGCGCAATAGGGCCAGAAACACACGGAAGTTAGAAATTTTGACATTTTAGGGTTTTATGTGAGAAAAAAAACATGAAAATAGGAAAAATAAACAGCTGAAAAGAAACCCTAGGGTCTGAAGTAGCTGGATATGCAGGAATATGAAAAACGACAGCGGTCGTAATTTAAAACTCGTGTGGAGTCGCCATTTGTTAGTATGAATCCTTTGTCGAAGTGTACGAAAAATGACCACTTTAGCTACGCATAACTAATAGCCCTAACAACAAAAGTGGCTGCCAATATCTTCAGATCTGCGGTTAGTTGAACATAAAAGAGCTGCAAAAACCAGATCTATGCGTGGAAAGACATTAAGCAGAAAAAACAAGGGTTTGCTCCATATACCAATAGACAAGACAAGAACATTTTTTGAAAGAATTTTTATATTAATTGGGCACCTGGGAGGAAAACAAGAAGGCGTATCCAATTCTCCTCAGTGGGATGGGTTCTTGGAAGTCCTCAACACTTCAGATCTAAGATTTCTCTCTCTTGTCGGTGTAGAAAACCCACACAAAGAATGGAACTCAAAGGGAGCTCACACAGCAAATGGTGGAAAAATGGGACGAAGTGTATAGATCCAGAGTGATCTAATAGGCAACAAAAGGTGAAGAATGGTAGGAAAAACCCTCCTATTTATAACAAAATATTGGGTCATTCTAGATCTTGGTGCATGGGTTAACCAGATCTAGATCCACTTTTTATGGAATATTTATTATATTTGTTGGAGGGAAAAGGTATTTGACTTGGGTCAAATCCCTTAATTTGTCAAAAATAAATAAATAAATGATTTATTTATCTTTTTAAGGAAGCGGTTGGAAGATAACCAAATAAATAATGATTTATTTAATTATTTAAGGAAGTGGTTGAAAGATAATTAAATAAATAATGATTTATTTAATTATTTGTGGGTGATTTGGTCATATTTATCAAGGAATATTATCTAAATAAGGTTTAAATAATTATTCCTAGAAAATAATAAGATAAATAAAGGTTTATCTAATTAATTTCTTTATTTTTGGGTTAAACATGACTGGGAATAATAATTAAATTATGGTTTAATTAATTATTCCATGAGGAAAATCAAACAAATATAGGTTTGTTTAATATTTCCTTTTGGGGTTTCCTGTTTGGACCATAAATAACCTAATAAATGTGGTTTATTAAGTTATTTAACATAGTGACGGCAATTTTACTTAGGGTAAAATTGGTCTTACATGGTGTACTTGGGTCCATCTAATGATAATAGGTTAGATGACCAAAAAATGGTGTAACATTATTGTTATGCAATAACTTAATGCAAGCTTGTAAAAATGGCTTTATTTCTTCATCTACGTCTGCCTCGTTCATAGGTCTACCTGATGTCGATGCGCTTGCTTCTGCAAACCCCTTCCTTGCTTCGAAAAAAGTTTATTTTTCACACTGTAAATAAAATCCATATTTTTTCTATGGTGCCTTATGAATCTACAAATCAACATCCAACTTCTTTCCTTTATCCTGACTAGTGGCTGCACTGATCCTAGTGACAACATTCACGCTAGGATCTCAGCTCCACCATGGCCATTTGAATATTCTGCGTTGGATTCTGTGTCTTTTTCTCCTGCATCTTAGCAATTAAAACAGGACAATATTCTATGACATGATCAAATTGCCTACAATACCTACATGATTGTCACGCAGGGTTCAGACAGTAGTGAACATAGTGACTGACATCTCTGAAATTGTAGCAAATGACCTGTCCCCTTCCTTGACCAGGTGATCCTCCTCCTCTTCCTCTTCCTCTATTCTGTAATCCACCATGCCCAGATGGGGATGTTGGTGTGGTAGGTTCGGCTTGCATTCTATACAACTCAGCTTTGTCAATCATCAAATCAAAACTTCGAAAATGCTGCTCATCATGTCCCAATGACGAACAAAATCTACAAAACAACTGCTTCAACTTAGGCATGTGTTTTCCGATCCTTGGATAGAAATCTGTTGCATGCAGACTCGTAGTATGAGATATTGCGCAACATGCTAGAGGTTTCCCATTTATCCCTACCACACTCTTTAGCTGTCTTGGTCCTCCAGCATGCAGATAATCATTGAAGACTAGACATTGATCCTTATGATGCCCGACAACTTTACATCGTATGAAACATACCTCTGTGCATACCTCCTTGCCCTTATCTTTGCGCAGATTCTAAATCTAAAAATGCATTGCTTCTAACTGACTCTGAATCTACTGAGTTCCAATCACAATAGGCACCGACGCAACTTCTAATTTCATTGCAATTTATACAACTTCAGTCTGCATGGCAATCTTTTGTTGACTCAATGGTTGGCACAAATGTGGGAGCATCATAGCCATAAACCACTCCTTGTGTTGGGTATCATCAATAGTGAATCCACCATATCTGATATTTCTCATTAATCTATGATTTGCCTCCCACACAGATTCATTTATCTCCTGATGAATCTCTTTCAACTCAGTTACACATTGCACGAATGACTTCGGCATTTTGAATTTTTATTTTAGGGTGTCCTTCAAATCATCCATAGTTGCATTAGGGTTTGCTGATACATATCTTATATACCAGTCCAATGAAAAATCTTGAAAAGCAATGGCTAACTTTGCTTTCTTAACATCATCACCATTAACCTATTGTGCTCTCCATACAACATCAATGATGAACCAAAATTGCTCAGTATCTTCATTCACAATACTATGAAAGTAGGAAACTTCATAGACATGGCCATATATATGCCTGGGGGAGGTGGAGGTGGAGGTGGAGTGGATGAATTGTGAGATGAGTGTGGAAGTGGAGTGGATGGGATATAAACTATGGTCAATACTCCCTGATTATTTTTACCTTGTGGGACTTCTTCTTCTTTAGAGCGCACAGATTCACTAGAGATACTAGTTTCTAGCTCGTCGTCACTATCAAATCTACCCTTGAGAGGGCTGTAAATAAACTGTTCTGCTAGGTCCACGTGGTAAATTCTTCCATTGCGCGTAGTCGGGCCTCTTCGGGACATTCAAGCAATATGCCCACACAAAGAACCCTGTTTGCACAATATCATCTTAATCCACCGCTTAAAATTAGAGCGAAGGAATTTACCTTTGGGACCCTTGAATAATATTCTTTTGGATTCAGAATGAGAAACAAACTGATCATTGGCAAACTCGGTTACAAATCCTCCCAAGATACGATCGATCCAATGATCTATCACGCGGGTGATCATGTTGCTTGTATTTTCTAACTGTTGTTCCAATTCTGGAGTCCACTGAGTGACTGCGTCGTCCTTCGCGTAGATATTAAATTCAGTCAATCGCGACAACCATTCATGAAAATTAGTTGCAAAGGATGCAAAGAATATTTTGTGAACTTTTATATAAATGAACTTCTCAACCAAATCTTTGGTAGATAATTTAGAACTTCGATTTTCTTGGATCAAGAAATGACAGATCTTTCTATCCAGCCAATCTTGTAACTCATTCTGCGTAGGATGCCAATACATAAATTCTCCCTCAAGCAATGGAACCATTCATTGGCATGAGGGGTCCTGATCCAATTTCAGATTTATTGCACAACCAACAAACCCTCCAACTACTAGCCAATTCGGCAATGACCTGCTTGCACAGATCAAAGTCTCACCCAAAGCAGTAGGGGGGGTGCTGGAACCAGGTTTTTGCACCCTGAGGAAGAAATTGATGTGGTGACCCTAAACAGGTTTATATCAGAACTTAAGCAGCTTACAAGAAGATGCACGCATAAACAGATCAACACTTATCAGATCAACCTCATCGCAGATGTAAACAGATAATAAGATATAATCTTCGCAGATTACACAGAGTGTATATTCGTGCATGATAATTTAAAAATATCTATTCATCTATCATATACTTAACCATCAACTGATATTCATGCATAAAATGTGGGATCTATTCGCGCAGATGCATTTGATCATAAAAGCAATCTCAAAAAAATAAATAGGATCAAATTTGCAGTAATCAGATAACTCAGATATCAAACACATCACACATTTGGTTCCACCAAAACAACCTTCACATTAATAGATTCAACAATCAATACATTCATACTTCTTTTACAATTACCCTTCAGTGCACACAACCAGCAGAGTACGCACACAACAAGGACTAGGTCTCTGCGTGCACAACCAACAGGAGCCTTTCTACCCAACCTAGAATTAGACTAAAAATCCTCACAAAATGTCTATCACAGAAGCATGAGATTCTTACTTCATGCACTGAACTATCTTACAAGACTCGATCTATCTATATTTATATTAATTCAATGCGTAGATATTATGGTCTCAAACCATGGTTTGAGGCCCACGGTTTTTCCTTAACACCCATTTACATAAAAGAGGGACTTTGATGCGCCCCAAAGCTCTTTTGACTCTTCCGCGCAGCGCGCATAACCAAAAATATATACAAAAATTGATCAAAATTTACCCCAGGGGACCCCACTCCAACAATACTTGGCAAGGATGGCATTCTTGACCACTTCAATGCAATATTTGAAGATCGAAGGCCAAAAATAGTCTGTACAAAAGACTTTTTGGGTTGTAGAAAACCTAAATAGACGACCTCCACAAGCTCCATTGTGGCAGTCATTTAGAACATACTAAGATTCTTTTAAGGTTAAACAATGCCTAAGGTTTGAGTCAATCCCACGACGATATAAAGTATCACCGATAATAATATAATTCTTTTCTAGGTGACATAATTTTCTACATTCATCCTTCAAAGAAGTTTGAGGGAAATTTGAAGTATGGAGATACATTATGATATCTCCATATCAAGGATCTTATAAAGAGATAAGGAAGAGATATTCATAAGGAAATGACTCTTCATAAATAATATATTCTTCACAGGGAAACTTTGAAATCAATTACGCAAAGACTAGTTTTTTTTTTTGACTTAGATGACATAAATTTAAGGTCAAATTCATGTAAGATGAAAATCCATTTATTCTATTTGTCCCCAATCACTCGCAAATTGAGGAAAAATTGAAATGGGTTGATGTCAGCCAACAATTTTTTTTTTCTAAAAACAATATAATGGTGGACCCACTGGACATGATGAATTGCTTCCAAAACCAATTTCTCTAAATGAGAATACCTAAGTTCAGGACCGACTAATCCTAGGATCAGATAATAAATCACGTGCTATTGAAGAGCATCATCTTCCTCAACTAGAACCATACCAATGGTTGATTCTGACACAACGAGATATAAGAAGAAATACCTGCTATAATTGGGTGGACTCAATAAAGGAGAAGAGGTCACTGCTTTTTTCAAATCATCAAAAGAGCGCTGAGCGAAATAATCCCATATAAATTCCACGCCTTTCTTCATTAATCACTTAAATATTTTCGTAATCTTGACATAATTTACGATAAATTCCCTTAAAAAATTGGATTTTCCTTGGAGACTCTAAAGTTGAAGAAAAATTGATGGGGGAGGAAACTAAAGTATTGCCTCAACCTTGAAGGGATCAACATGAATCCCTTTATTTGACACCATGAATCCCAATAAACGACTGGATGTGATAGATAATTTTTTTTTTAGGGTTCAATTAGATCTTAAAATAACGAAATTGTTTAAAAACTAAATGAAGGTACTTCGTATGATCTGTTCTCTTTTGAGAATGAGCAACCACATCATCCAAATATGCCTCTATTATGTGCTTAATGTCATGGAAAGCATAAGAAATGGCCCTATGAAAGGTAGCTCCAGTATTTTTGAGGCCAAAATGCATCTTCTTGTACGCAAACGTACCCCAAGGGAAAATAAAATTTGTCTTGTCTTGATCCTCAGGACGGATAGTTATTTGATTATGTCCCAAGAAACCATCCATGAAGGAGAAAATATCATTTCCCACACACATCAATAATATGATCGATAAAATGAATGGGAAATTATACTTCAGACAAGCCTTATTTAAATCCCTAAAGTCAATGCATACCTGGATCGTTCCTTATTTTTTATCAACCGGGAATGGATTAGAGACCCACTCAGTAAAGGGAACGGGGTATATGAAACCCACCTTAAGCAAATTTTCAACCTCAGCTTTAATGGATGTATCTTTCCTTGGATTTATTGGTTGAATCTTTTGCCGTACATGTTTAACATTTTCGTATGTCTTGATCTCATGTTGAACTATTGATGGATCGATTCCAGGCATTTCTTCATAATACCAAGCAAACACATCTCGAAATTCCTTAAAAATGTTAGTATAAATCTTGATTTCTTCAGGGAACATTCAACTATGACGAAGATGTTCTCAATGAAATTGGGATTCATGGAAATGTTCACCGAGATTGTTTCCAAAATATTAGACATATTACCTTCGGCAAAAAAGTGTTGGGGCCAAAGGATTTAATATTTTACGAACACTTCCAGTTGAAGAAGGACCGGAAAAACTTGACTCAACTTCATGCAAGTTAGGGAGAAAATATGACCGATGATGCAAATAGTCCCACGATGTTTCTGCACTAGTCATTTCTTGTAATATTGCTTCTTCATATGGTAAGAAAATATCGAGGCAATCCATAGCTAAGGTAGAGTCAACAATCCAGACCAGAGCCACATCACCATCCATACCCTATGACGGGGGAGGAATGGGGTCATGATCTGCAGAATTCACAATAGATTGATAAGATATTTCCACTACAGATATAGGATATTCCATTCCGCCCACATTCCCCTCTTTTAATGTGGCGGTAGAGTGGGAAAAGAGCCAAGGATAAAAAAAATAGTGGGTTCTAAACGAACATTTTCGAGGAATGGTCATGGAGGTCAAAATAGCATTAATATGAACGATAGGAGGAGGAAGATTAAAATTACCCATAAATGAAGAATGCATTCAAACTCCCACATTCTTGATAGGTTTTTTGGTGTTCTTCACCAAGGGAACGATAGAGTCAGAAAATTAATTGGGATCATTAGGAGAATAAGCAATTGATCAACTGTAACAATTCTCCCTTCACTAGGGAAGCATAGGATGTGAAATAATGATGAAAAAATGGCATCCATTGTGCAAAACCAATTCTGACCCAATAAGATATTATAATCAAGGTTGGCATCAACTATCTCTACCTCAATATTGACAACCTTGCCCCCAACACAGATGGGAAAGGATGGAATAATTCCATGAGGCCTATGAGAATGACCATTGAATGCAGTAAGGAGATTAGGGGAAGGGAAAAATTCTGGAGACTTGATAGCCTTCCAAAATGATAACGACATGACGCATGTGGAATCCCCTTCATAAAATACAGTTTGAAAGATAGTCTTCTTCCAATATATAGATATAATACGGAAATCCATGTGATGAGGGGATCTCTTCTTAACACTTGACATATCAATTTTAACAATGAGAGAGTTATTTGGATATACTGCCTCGATCACAGTGAGGAATGCACTCCTTTATGTAGGAAACGATTGGAGTACCTCTAATGCTGAAATCACATAGGGGCTCTGAGCCATATCTTCGACAATAGAATATTTATGAGAAACCATAACGTTGGGATTGTAAGTCGAACATTTTGTAGAGCCTTTCGGCATCTGATGTATGGGATCAACTGCGGGCCTCTCAATATGGAGTGGATCTGGATTATTGGAAGAAACCTTAGCCTTTGAAGGTTCTAGCTCACCATAATCATGTGATCTTGTAGCAACATCAATAGGAGATATCACCATATATACATTTGATGTGGATTCCTCATCCTGGTTGGCCCCAGATGGGGTTCCAATACTAGCATTTACGCCAGCAAGAATTTGCTGCCCTTGGGGAAAACAGTTAGTCAGGACAACTTAGGAACTAGAAGAACCTTGATGAGCTAATAAGTGTTGAGCATCTTGAATCTTAGGGAAAATATGAGTTAAATGATCCCAATTGCATAATTGCATGGGAATTTTTTTTTTTTTTTCGATTCCTTTTTTCCCTCTCCAACATCAGTACTAGGCTTGTTTGCATTACCCTTCCTAGCCTTATCAACGTCCCTTCTTCTTCCTATCGGATTGTTGGTTTCCTTTAGGATTTTAATAATGGACAACATTAATTGCTGAAAGTTGGGAAGGAATAGACACTGACGACATATCCTGGGTCCGAGAAGCATATTGTAAAGACAATTGCTACAATTGATTAAACATGTTAACCGTATTACTGTCAATTTACCCTACAATCCCATAGACGTAGGGTACTAGTTTAGATTTGGCTAGGTTGATCTTCGACCAAGGAGCATTAGGAATAATATTATAAAGGACTCCTGACTGAGAATAAATGAGTTTTGATTGTTGGCTATGAAGATATCTTGTTCTTCAGTGAAAACTTTGGAGAGTGACACATCCTTAGAAATCTCTAGTTGCAAATATTTCAAAAACCATTCCAAAAGGAATTCATGAGGGATATATGCCTTGATAAGCCTCTTTCTTCTGTGCCACTCTTGGATGTGGTTAGAAATAAGAGTTGCCTTATCCTGCTCAAAATTGGCTAGAAGTTCAGTTCCAACATCGTATCAGACAGACAACTAAAAATGGTTTAGAAACATAGTATCCAAACCACAAAATGTAGAAAAGGTACCCCCTATTAGCTCAATATACCATTTTGCAACGTTTCTAGTTAGGGTGCGTTGGAATAGTCTCAACCTGATCGAATCATCGATCAAGGAGTTAAATGAGCACCACAAATGCAACGTGGTTATATGATCATCCAAATCCTTTCCAGAATTCCCTTCAATTTTTGAAATATTAGATGGAAGTTTTGTGGGAACCAGAGGTCAAACTGGATTGTAAAGGATCAAATCATTTATCAACTTCGAAAGATATGGCAAGTTCAAATTTTCCAGGAATGGTAAGTGCGGAGGAACCAGAGAATTCCACCCACCAAGAGTGGAATTTACGACATTAGAAAAAGAGTATTCCGGATTTTGAGAGGCACTAGGTTTCCATGGGTTACTCATAGAAGAACCTGGACCATAAGGAAATCCTTGTGGCCCAGAAGTAATTAGAGGGAATCCACCCCCCTGCCACATGTTTACCATACATAGGGTGATTTCCTCTTAGAGAAACATGAAAATAAGGGGAAAGCCCCTAATAAGTAGCTAAATGAGGAAATACCTATGAGGTCCTGATAGAAGGGAAGGGAATACTCCCCTATTGACCGAATAGATGGTATAAGTTCCCAACCTCTAAAACACTAACGAAAGGATTTTACCATCCTTGACTCTCTTGAAAATGATTAGGATTCTGAACCTGTCTAGAGAAAGGAATTGACCCTATGTTCAAATATGGGTTGGAAGGAGGGATATGACAAATTCCAAAAGAAAAACCATGAAAATATACTGAACCACTTGGCATATAAATCATTGATGTGGAAAAAACATATGGAAATGTTGAAGGAAATGAAGGAATCCCACTGGATGGCATCCCAAAAGGATATGCACCAGTGAAAGGGGCGGAAGGTTGGGTACCCTCGCTTGAACCTGGAATGGAGGTAGAGCCAAATACTACAGTACCAGGTATAAAAATAGAGATAGGAATATTTCACCCTCCTGAAATTGAAGGAGGGGTATGCACACCAGAAGTATTAGTAGCCATACTTAAGCCACTCACATTGGCCATCGGAAAAAAAGAATGAGAGTGGACATGGCTTATCGACATGTGAGTCGGGTTACCCACATACTCTACAATGTAAGAAATATCAGAAGGAAGAGGTTCCATAGGAGTCACAAGGGAATCAGGGATGTCTTCAATCTCAACTTCGTCTTCTGATTGGAAGAGCACCCTAGCAAGGACCGAAGCATTTCCTTCCAAATTATGAATTGAACTAGGTTCACCTTGTGTAATTATAGCCCCTCGAGAAGGATAAATCTCCGATGTGTTTGCTGCTACTGGTTGAAAACCACCAGCATAATTTATCCTACGCCTTCTAGGTGAAGGCTCAACACTCGTAGGTGAAATCCCACGAAGCCTCCTAGCCTAATGAACTGACTGATTAACCAATTTTAAATATTAAGAGAAATTTTTAAAGACTCAAAAAATAAAAAATAATGGAAATCTAGGAGCAAAGAGACCTCACTAAAAATTCCCTAAAGATACAACCAAACAAGCAACTTCTAGGTATTTTTGCTTCGGGTTATTAGGACTGGACACCAAAATAAAAGAAAGAGAAAACAAGGACCTTCCAAAGATAGTTTGGGATAATTACAGCCCAAGCCTACCAACAAAGGTATCATAAATACTTACACTAACCTCCAGAAAATAGCCTTTGCTGGTCCACGTACCCGAGCTTTGCAAAGGCACCCTCCATAAGTACAATGAAAGTGATGCAACGTCTGTCTCAGGTACCACGGGAATTCCACCCCACAGTCACATGTGTGGTCCCTAGGACATTAAACTATAGTCACCATCTTATGATTAGAGGCCAAGTGGAACAATCATGGGTGCGAGATCCAACAAGTAGGAGAGGGGGTATCTCTCTTTCCCTGTCTTCACTTTTCCTCGTGATTAACTCCTGTGTTAGAGGAGATTTCCCTGACAACTTAACGATACTGGATTTTCACTATTTAATCAACTTCTAGGTTTCAGTTGTAATATTCCTAATTAGCCATCAGCTAATTAGAATATTATAGTTCTTACTTTTCTTTATTAGTTAAGTAAATAAGAGGGTGGAGGGACCCATAAACCCAGTAAAGGAATAAAATCCACTTCTATAGTGTGAATGTGGATTAATTGAGTAGTGGAGTAGCATTATGGATTAGTGGAGCAACATAATAGTGAATAAGAGTGGAGGTCATAGAGAAATAATGAGGAAGATGATGGAGATAGTGGAGGAATAAATGCAAGATGATGGAGATAATGGAGGAGCAATTGCAGAGATGGTGGAGATAGTGGAGGAATAAATGCAAGATGATGGAGATAGTGGAGGAGTAATTGCAGAGAGGATGGAGATAGTGGAGGACATCGCAATCTTTATGGAGGCTAGTGGCCACATGTGTAACACAATTATGAGGTGGGCCAAGGCTAGGGACGACTCACAACCATAAAAGGAAGATGAAGGCAACAAAGGAAGGGAGTGAATTTTATTATTGTTTGGTCTTTATGAGTTTCTGCACGCTTAAGCTGTTTATCTAAGTTTGATGTGTTGTTTAGCACACGTGTGTCTCCGAGAAGAGATCCCACCCTTATCCATGGGGGACATCGAGTACCTACTCTGGAAAGGTTTATTTGAGCAACCATTCATCATCCGAAAACAGTTCCATATTCAACCCCTCTCTTCAGCACTTCCAGCTACAGGAATTACACATTCATGCACTAGGGTTTGAGAGGTGGAAGGTAGTTCTCAGTATTTCAGCTGGGAAACCTATGGAGGGATCAACCCTTGGCATTGTGCATCCAATGAAGTATTCTGAGAGCAACATTGTTACATCCAGCATCAGGCCATCATTCTACTCCCCTATGCAGCAACAGTTCCTGCAAGAATTACACATTCCAACAGTGTAGTTTGAGAGGAGGAAGGAAGTTCCAAGCATCTCAGCTTGGAATCCCGTGAGGGATTAGCCCCTCACTTAGTGAGATCGTTTCCATTAGTTGTGAGAAGCATTTCATCATCTATAATTAGGCTACAACATCAGCCCTTTTGACAGCGCAGTCACTTCCAGTAGTTGTGCACTTCAGTAGTTGCAACTTGAGAGGAGGAGCTAGAACTAAAGCTTTCAGCTTGGAAATCAGGAGAAGGGGCCAACCCTTCATGTTTTGAGCTAATTTGGTGCTATTGCAGCAGTTAGATCATCACTTCATCCCCATCTCAATAGTTACCCAGGAGTAGTGTGTAAGTTAGCTAGCAGGGGTGCAGTTTGCAACCCAAAAAGGGCCGAAATTCCAAACTCAAAATATGGACAAACAATTTATGGGTGTTTCTGGGTTTTTTGAGTAGAATACATGGTTAAAATCCTGGATATTTCTGAGCACCCCAGTACCCTCTTGCACATCGTTCTTCTTCCCAGCAACAATAGTTTCCAACAGCAGCAACAGTAGCAGTAGTAGCAACAAGATTTCCAGTGCTAGGATTTAGAGTTGTTCCAACCATATTTGGTTGGCTTGAGTGCATAATTTTTGGATCACTGTGTATATTCATTTGTTGTGATTATAATGATATGGCTCAGCTGTTTCTTCTCATATGTATGATGTCTTGATATATTCCAGCATTTTCCAGTTCTACATGTTTTATTCTTGTTTTACCGTAGTTGGAATTATGCTATGTTCTATATTCCCGTCTTTCCCATTTTTGGATATTACATCAGTTTAGAGTGGCCTTGGAGAGTTTAATCTCCACACACCTTTTTTAAGGAACTAAATTCCCTAGAATAATTGATGTATTTATGACAAAAATAAAATCTAGTTCATTTTAAATTAAGCGCTTGATTTAATTGGTTGTTACATAAGTCATGAGTAATAGAAGTGCAACTTGTGATGTTTTTAACGCAAAAATAAACCAATAGAAAACTAGGCTACATGTAATGCAACTTCTTTTTCTTCAATGAATAGTGATCTCTACAAGGTTCTGCAAGAAATATATAAAAACAAAAACTATTTTTAAGTACATTCACACATTCAACATCTATCGAGAGAGACTAAAATGCCTAAAATGAAAACTACCTTAATGCATACTAAAATGCTTAAATGCAAGATCCTATGGATTTCTCTTAAAAAAACAAATGTGTTCTTTCAAAGATGAAAAACCAAAATTTGATAAACAAGGAGAAACAAATACCAAGAAAAAATTTCCCAAAAGAAACAAATTTCAACTTCAAGAAAAGATTTTCATACTCGTTGGAAAGCCAAAAGAATAAAAAACATAACCAAATAAAAGAAAAGAAAAAAAAAATGTTTTTTTTTTTTTTTTTTTATGTTTTTCTTTTTAAGGACTCATAATAAAAGATTTAGGAAGGCAAAAGCAATCAAACAATCCAATATTAAAATCAAGCAACAAGACCCAAACTTCACAAATTATCAACAATCATCAAGATGATAAAAATAAAGTGAAAATTAGATCAAGAACTTGAACAACCTGATCTGAAGGGATAAATGAAAGATTCTGAAAAATAGAAAGATTTAAGGGAACCCAAAACCTTTCACCAAACCAAGATCGCAAAGACTCTTCTTAAATGCTAAAAAAAAAATCAAATAGGTCAACTTCAAGAATGCAAAGAAAAGAAACATAAAGATTGGATTATAAGCAAGTTGAAAATCAACTCACAGTTCCAAAAACAGAGAACAATCAAGCATTGCAGAAAGAAGGCCTGAAACCAAAACTTTAAGCACACAACTTTACAAAAATGAAAACCCTAGGTTGACAAGATATTTTTGCAAAAGGAGATAGAAAAAGATACAACAACAAGAAGAAAATGCTTCCATACAGTAAATGATCACAAGCAAGCAGAAAAAATCAATCCAAACTCTTGACTGAAGGGAAAAAATTGAAAATTTCAAATTTTCCTAGATATACGCAATTGTTCCCGAAGAAACTAGAATATACACTAGCTTCTTTGACAGAAAATGCGTATGTATGTGTCTGTATTGAAAAAAAAGCGTGCATGTATAGTAAAATAGGAAAAAATAAAAAAATATAGTCCTGATCCTAAAGATCAGATGATTTCCTAGACTGTAAGCAAGTCAACAATACAGGAAAAGTCAAGAAACATGACAAACAAACCCAAATCAAGAGACAAACAACCCTTCTAAGAAATACAATACTGCATTACCCAGTGGGTTCGCCAATTTTTTTGGTGGGAAAAATTCCCTAAGGTAAGGGTTGACAACCTCAACAGGTTGAAGGTAGTTAATCAACAAGAAGCATATATCATGCAAGAAAACTATGTAAACTACTAAAGTTAGGATTGAAAGAAGTACCTGTAAGTCCTACGTTTGAACTCGATCTCGTAGGGTTCAAACCCTCTGCTGTCTCCAAAGCAATCAGACCTACAACAAAGTTTAGAGAAGCATATATATAGAAAGTAGTTCAAAGCATGTGCATAATTTACAAGTTATATCATCAAGCATAAACATATAAATCATGAAATATATTCAACACAAATCATAAAACACGATACCATAAAATTTCAAGAACAAGACAAAGCTTCTTTATTGATATCAATAAAGAGTAGTAGAGAGATACAACCTGATTCATCCACGGCAACAACGAAACCTTCCTTCGGATCAATCTAGCATAAGCCTCAGATCACCTCTCGATCATAAGCAACAAGATGTCATATAAAGGAAGATGAACATCTTTGCAAGGAAACAAGGGTTTCCCATGACTAGGAGTATAGGAGGCATAAGGGAAATCAAACTTGATCTGGGATCGAAATGACTATAATGTCGTTATCCTATCTCCTTGGTGTAGTTCAGTTAGGCCACGGGATCCTGTAGGTGGGATTTCAATGAAACCTAAACCCTGCCTAGAAAAAGGATATTCTATATTTTTTTCATATTTTAAATTATATACGCGGGTTATAAATGGAGCTACCTGCGTGTGTACATGATTTTTAAAGGGCATAGTCATGTATGTAACTCAAAATATTGTTTTTAATAAATAATCAGGTCTGAATGGGAAAGGCTACGCAAGGTCATACAAGAGTATCAAAACTACAATATTGTTTAATGATGTTATAATAGATACCACTCTGTAACACCACACCCCACATTTACTCACTTTTACAACTTACCAGGGTAAACATGAGCTAAGCATTACCATGCATGACTCAACATCCAATATCTAGTTATGGAAGTGGGGTCCATTTGTCCAACTTATCACAACACTCATAGACACATGATCACATATATGTCAAACAATTTTCACTAGCGACCTTTTCCCTGATCTGGAACCACCTTCTAACATAGCTTATGGCCCACCTAAACACATGCAAGCCTATTAGAGCAACCAGAGGCCTCCAGCCGCATGTATAACCCATCCTCCATGTGGTTGTGGCTGAAATTTCCTCCTTTTGTGCTTGCGTCCATGAACTTAGTTCCATAATTTTAGGCCTATCCTATAGGCCAACTACCCAAAACTGCCTAGAACTCTATCAACAAGGTACCTGAGTCTTGTCATCCCATTTCTAATTTTTGTTCTTGTTCAAGCTTTCCAAACACATGCTAATCATTTATAAAAAAACTTTGTAAACATAGTACCTGTGGGTCATGAATGCATATATGTTCAATGTTTCATAAGTTTCATCAAAATTTCATAAACAAGGCTTACTTCCCTCTCATACTAGTTGTAACAAACACATATTAGCTCATGCATTCATATACACTATTCAATAACTTGTTAAACCATGAGTAATATCAATAACAAGAGCACATCATATAATAAGAAATATACCATGAATATAACTAACATTTAACCACAATTAAGCCATGAAAAACCAATCATATAATCACACAATAAACCAAAACTTGTGCTCATTGATATATTTAAATAATAACACATAATAACATATGCATAGTGCCAACCAAGTCAGGGACCTCCACGTACCACTGGAACATAGATTGCGGTTGAACCAAATCTTTCTTCCAGCCCAATCACCCCCTTGCCATATTCCAAGCATGCATGTGGGATCACATGGGATAAACCAAAAAATAACTATACAAGGAATCCAAAGGAAACCTCCTCCACCCTCATACCACAATGATTTCACCCAATAACGGGTCCATACAAGGAATCCAAAGGAAACCAATTTCCTTGATTTTTCAAAAGAGAATGATAGAATCTTGTCTCTCCAATTTATTTCTCTTTATATTTTCCTTTTTCTTCTTTCCCTTGCATGAATACTCTTTTACTATTTTTCTCCTTTTCTTGTCTCTTCCTCTTCCCCACCTGATAAACTGGAATTTCTTTCATTTTCCTTTATCCCTTTTTCATTTTTCCTCATGTTTCTAGCCTGTAATAATTATTTTTCCTTTTATTTCCTTTTGCCTCTTACCAACGCCAATGCCAATTTCCATAGCTAATAATAAATAGTTAACCACAAGCAAATCTTGATATAATGTTTTTTCTCTCATTTAGCTTGGAATACATCTCCCATGACCTTGGTTTTATTTTTGTTTTTATATTTTCCATACATTATTTATTTACATGGAAATTCAAACTGGGGCTGTTACATTGTGCTTGTATGGTATCGAGACACCTTCATCGAGGCTATAGACACTTGTAAGCAATGAAAAATTTCGGTAAAAAGAGATAAAATATACACCTAACATATGCTTACTTATCATAAAACTCCATACCTATACTTTTTGTATTCAATAGTATAAGAATAATATAAAACCAATTTCCCGAGTTTGGATTCATCATTCAAAGATTAAGTAGATATTGATTATTCTTGAGTTTATTCATTAAATTTGCGTTATGTGTGACCCATAAATTTTGGTGCAATGTTTGAGCATTTTTTGAAATTTATCATTCAATTTTTAATAAAATTAAGGCCAATTATATTAATAATAGAGATAACTACTTCACCCGAGCGCGTCACCATTTGTTGAGACCTCAACAACCGCCCTTAGTTTTTCTTAAAAGGCCCCCAGTATAAATTTTGAAAATACTTCTCTATTTGCATTTGATTTTGTTTGTTTTATGTTTTTTAATTTTCAAATTTTGAGATTCCTTCATCTTCTACTCTTCGAGATTTTTCCGATGATATCAATTTTCTTCATTTTGAAACTAGGATCAAAAGTTATGGCCCTTATAAGTTTTGTGTTTTTTATTTTGTTTTCTTCTTTACGTGGAAACCTAAGTGGAGGGTGATGTGGAAATACTCACATCTACCCTCACGCTCACATGTACCTTTCTTATGCTTTAAAATCCATATTCCTGTAAAATTTTATGTTGACAGACAAAGGTTTTTCCATCTTGAACCTTACCTTCTCACCACTTTTTTAACTTTGAAAGTCGTTAAGAACTCGAGAGCTCAAGTTTTTAAGATGACATGGAAATCCTACCATGTGTCCCTCCATGATGATTCCATGTGTCACTTCGTTCTAACCCTATTAGCATACCAAAATCGGCTTTTCCACTTGCCATGTGTCACTTCCATGTAGAAGACATGTCAGTGATCTCACCATGTCAGTGTTAATGCCAATGCATCACAAATATTTCCATCTTAGAGGAATTCATCTCAATGTTATTTTTCACTTAAATATTCCAAGAACCTAACACTCAAGAACTTTTCATCTCAACAACCATTTGCATCAGTTAGAGGATTTTCATTTTCATCACTTTCAAATTACCTTGAGATTTCTTGAAGGCCAAGATCCGAGATTTTTGGGTCATTTATTTAATATTTAACTTTTGTTTATTTTATTGTAGTGATTATTTATTATTCTTGGAATCTCAGGATCTCGGGGGGTTTCCATTCCATTACTTTCTATTTCTAAGAGGTCAAGGTTTGAGATTTCTAGGCTTCTTTTAATTCACATTCAAAACTTTAACGTGAGTGCCTTCCTCCATACCTTCTAATTGGCTTTCACACAAATTACTATATTCACTCAAAAAAATACAAACCTTTAGAAGTTTCCCTCTGTGACACAGGTGGAATATTTATTTTAAAATTTCAATCAAGGGCTAAAATTAACCCACGAATTTGATCAATAGTGGTTGAGTGTCAACTTCCTGAGGCCATATCTAGAGTTCTAGAAGGCCAAATTTAGCTCGGAATAGCTTGTTGGAAAGCAAGGAAGTAGGATACAAATTTGGGAATGTTAATTTTTTCAAACGTGTAAGATAAATTCCCAAAATAGTCAAAAGAAAAAGGGATATGAATTTAGCATGAGATTACTGGGTTTATTTCAAGGAGTGAATCTCAAGTACTAGAAATCCATTTTAGGCATGAATAAATTCACCAATAAGGTATAATTAAGGAGAAGATTTATTTATTGTAATCTTTGTAGAAATTAGGAGGAGAAAACCAATAAAATCCAATAAAGGATCAATGTGTTTTTTATGTTCTGATTCTCTTGCAAATTTTGTTTTTCCCTTTTACCAATTAAATATTTTCTGATGCAGACAGTTACATAGTTAGGGACTCATGATTAATGTATTGGAACTATAGAATTAAGGATTAAATCCTCCATCTCCTATAAAAAGAGAGAATCAATCTTCAATTTTTGTTTTTTTTTGTAAGTCGGATATCTCTTCCTAGTGCACCTACCTAGCAGCCCGATGAGGTTTGAACACGGGCTGCCTCACTAACAAAAATATTTCCCAACCAGTTTTGCTACTGGTACTCGAATCTCTTCATTTTTGTTTTTCAACTATTTGTTGAACTATCATTAAAAAAAATTCTATTTTTAGTTAATTTGTAATATTATTTAAATGGAACTTGGGATGTTGGGAGAAAGGTGGTGGGGGGGGGGGGTTGTCTAATTTTTGGAAAAGAAGATAAGCCTTTGCATTGCTATAGATATTAATTCTAGGAAGAAATTTTTAGCCCGTAGGGCCAAACTAGAGAGGAGATGTTGGGTATCAGAGAAACTCATGCTGTCGTGAACCATTCTTTGAAATATTTTGTACCTCAGATCTTGTATCTATATCTCAATTTCTGTACACTATTGTCTAAATTTGAAAGCGAGTTGTTGGAATTTAAAATTTAGTTAATTCTTATTAATTTATGTTCCATATTTTATGAGTTTTATGGTTTTGCATTGTTTTTAATTTCATGCAATCACATGCTCATTTAAAACTAATGAAAAACTATCTTCTCGTGGTTGGTTAGATGTAGATCAAAGTTGAATGTTGGATTCAAGAGAATTCGTGTGTTGGTTGGTAACTGATTTGCAGTTTAATTGTATACTCTTTTTTCACTTTAACCATTTTTATATCATATGAACTAATTCTATGATAAAATAGTGTATCTTATCTTGAATTCAATTGTTACCATTTGATTCTAAGTGTGTAAATGGTTATCGTAACTTGTTGTCGATACAAAAAACACCCTCCAAAATTTTACTTAAACTTGAATTTTGGAGCCTACTTGTGATCCTAGGATCCGTCATTCCTTGATTTTTCATATTTGCTTCATGATCGGTTTATGTTTCCTCAGATTCTTGAAGAATTCACAAGTGCACTTCTTTCGATGCAAGCTTACACAAGCACTGCACAACTCTTGAAGGTAAGGATTGTGCAATCACTAGTTACAATGACTGCGCAATCCATAAGCACAATGTACTACACAACACATGTTAACAATTAGTGCACACTTTCCATTGGCATTATTCCTCACTTCGATTGTGATTGTATTTCTATTTTGGTGAGTTTTCTCAATTGTCACTCTGGCGCACCTTTGTTTTTGCAAGGGTCGCTTTCACATTTTGAACTGTCATTTTTGCTTGCATTCACTTTAATAAGTTTCATTTTCATGTTATATTCACTCTGGCATGTGTTTATTTCACTTTCTTTAAGCCTTTTCAAGTGTTGTTCACACTTTTTGCTTACTTTCACAAGTGTCATCTTTTGGTATGAGGAGTGTCACACATTGTAAAAACAGAGTTATGGTTCATTTCAAGAGGAAAATTTGGTACCAATGGGTCCTATCTATCATGTAGAAATTTATTAGACTCATTCCCAAAATTTTATGCACTCTCGTACTAGTGTCATCACTTTCATCACAAAGCATATCTTAAGTGTCGCACTTGGAGGAGAATGTTGTGTCGTCGATTGTTCTGAGTGTGTGATCATTTTCAAGTCCAACCTTGGTTTCATCTATGCCTCACTAATCCCACACCTAGTCAAATTCTGGAAAGTCTCATGCCCAACAAACCTGGATTCACTCTTCCCCTTTGAACTATGCATTGCTCAGTTGTAAGCCTCAAGCATGAATCCCTACCTCCTAGAACTGTGCAATGCACAATTACTTCCTCCAAGGACTACACATTTCATAATCATAATGCCAAAGAAATACTTCATGATCTCAAGAACTGCGCAATCCTACCTCCCATACAATCTCCTTCTATGCTTTGCGCAATTGCAAGCAACAGTTTTCCACCCTGTCTCCCTGAACTGTGCAACTCGCAATCCACTGGCTCTCCCTCTCTTCTGAACTATGCAAATCAAAGTTACAGTGGACAAGCTTGCCTCACCGTGACCCTCAATTACGTAGTATTGTCTCCTGGGCCTCTAGTACTACGCAGTGCGTAGTCACAATCATCAGTACCTCACTCCTAGTTTATGGAACTATGCACTGCGCAATCCTTGAGCCTTCTTCCCTGTCTGGTACCTATTTCTGGCTCAATCAATGATTTTCATGAAGCAAGATAGACTAGGAGTTTTATGGATTGATGTCCTCTTGTCATGAGTTATTTTCAGTTGTAGGTACTATATCTTGACATGACAAGATAATTATTAGATATAAGGAGAAATAGAAATTGCTAAAAGACATGTATGAAGCAATAAAGACATGTTTATCATTTAACAAGAGGATGAAGGGACACTAGATTACAACAAAAGTTGGAAGATCAAGGTCATAATGAAGACTCCCTATTTTCAGCCCTTGGAGGGTGAAGAAGAATAATAAAGCATATCTTTCATGAAGATAAAGTGTTGTACAGACTTCTCACCAGATTGAAGAAAAAGTAGTAGGAGGAACAACTTAGAATTTCCACTTCATCATGGAGTCCATATCATCATTGTCAAGTTGTGGCTTGTATTAGTGCCATCTGAATTTCATGTGTGTTAATGTGTCTTGCCACATCATTTGTGGATGTAATGATGCAATTATCAAAAGTAAAGGAAAAAATGTAATGTGTGGAAGTCCAAGAGTAATATGTGGAATATTGGAAGTCACATAGTCATATATGGACAAAAGGGTCTTTAGGAAAATTCCAAAAGTCATATAGAAGTCCAAAGTCACATTGGAAGTCCAAGTGTCATGAGGGTAACTCAAGAGTCATAGGGGATATGAAAGGTCATTCCTCTTGTTATAAAATAAACCTCATAACTCAAGAAAAGGGATTTTGGAGGCTTATCCTTTGGAGAGCTAGCCAGGTTGGATTCTCTAGCTTAGCATAGGAGAGAAGATCATTCTTTGGAGAAGCAATAAGTGAATTAATGTTCCACTATTAGAGCTAGTGGCTCACCATTGTAACTATGTACTTGGATATTTCACCTAATAATCATAAGCTCGACGGGCCAACACATTTCATGCATGTATCTTGAATATTGTAAGACTATTATTTATATGTTTTCGATATATGTCTTGTTCATATGTACTGAATAAATTGAACTACTTCATTGGATTTGGTACTTATCTTATTGAATGTGTGTTGTAGTTTCTCTAATGTTTGTTGTGTCTATGTGAACTATTTTTCTATATAACTAATGAACCTTTCCTTGCTCTCGTGTGCCTCTCTTAAGATAGTAATTTTAATTTCCGTCTAGAGACTCACTCTTACTTCCCTCTCATGAAAGCCTCCTTTTACACATTGCAATTGGTGTTTTGCAGTGTCAACTTACTTTTTGATTTCAAAGGATATGTGCATATTAACTTATGTTATTCATTGCAGGCAAGACAAAACTTAGAGTTATTGTAGCCTAGCTGATACTCCAGATGGGGTTCCTACTACAAACGGTGTGAGGTATAATTGGGAATTCACATCAAGGATACCCCCTTGGTTGACATATTTCCAACATTGTCAACATAACTATTTATTGATATAACCAAATATGCACATGTGTCTTCAATAGTTGTGAATCATATGAAATATTTATGTGATTTATCAGTTCATTTTAAACTTAGATCCAGTTTCGGTCCATTCACCTTGCTCCTGGTTGATATTCAAACTCCTCCCTCACTTGATCAAGTTAAGTTAGAAGAGTTAGGTTACCAATAGGATAGTTATTTCTATCATTTTCATATTATCTTAGACTGCATTTAGATTTCAACGATCATATTATAAAGTCTCATTACAAGGAACAATCCTTTTAGTGGGAACCATGCCCACATATTGGTCAAAATCACTAGCATTAACAAATAAATGTCTAATTGGGGCTTTGATCAAGTGATCTCCCCATTGTTGGCTTGGTCAAATCTAAGCATCAACATGTCTCTAAGAAAATTTCACATCCAACAACATGTTGCATCCATAAAATATCACATTATACCCAAGTAACAAATAAAGAAGCTAGTTTTCACTATTTTTAGAGAGGTCAAATTTACATATGTGATGATAAAATAAGAAGTGAGGGTTAGGATATATTTATGTGAGCCTTTTCTAACTGAATTTACAAATAAAATAACTAATAATACCTAAAGATAAGTTCACTTTGAGTGTTCTACAAGAATGAGGTTACAATGCAACCTCATTGCTCCAAAACAAAAGAAATATACCATAAATGCCCTCATGTGTGGGAATAAATGTCCCATTAATATGATGTCATCCTCCAAGTGAGCTAAATAAACCCTCCAAATGTGAGATAAGGGAAAATGAGTGCTCCATACCCTAAGAAGTGCAACAAATATTATGTGCATGCCATCAAAAGTCTCTCCATGATAATAGGTTATGCCCAAGGTGTCTTCATCACCTGCATAAGAGGAAAAGGAGTGGCGTGACACCAAATATCTCAAGCGTTGGGGTTCCAAGGTGATGTACAAACCATACCCTTCCATATTAAGGATGATCATCATAATCTAGGCTCTCGATCAAGTGATGCCCATCAAATAGTTTCAAGGCTAGCCTAGGGGCATCCTAGGTCCACTAGGAACATCATCAATATATCCAACAATAAGCATCATGGGATCATCATTTCAACATATAGGGTCATTTATAGTGTCAAGCATCATTTTAATTCCTAAAATATCCTAATTCTTTGCTATGATTAGGAAATGTTACACCATCAAAGTCAATATCTTTATTTTCACTATATAGTATGAATTATGCTGCTTTATTGAGGAGGTGGGGAAATCACCTCTAGAATTTTTTGTTGTTGTGATGTGGCCACCTGAAAAAACCTCCTCAAGATAAAGTGTAAATCAACAATCATTAGGTAAATGGAACCATATATACATCATGGTGGACCATACTTAATGTTAGGGGCACAACCAATACTTCACACAAATATCATCTTCAAATATCTAACTAGACCAAGTCTCATATAGGTGTTACCTCTCTTATGTTTAGTATGACTATATAGATAACCATATTAGGTGTTTTAAACCCCTAAGGGGAAGTGAAAAGTCCCAGGTTAACCCATAAATCCATAGGTGCATGTGTAGATGGTGATAATGGAGTGGGCATGACTTCAAAGAAAGGTTCCATAGCCAAGCGACTAGCTAATGGTGGTCCAACATCCTAAGTGTATATGTAAGGAGGGACAAATCATGGAGGTATGACTTATCCCTTTTCTCATCCTAATTTTTCCACCCCTTTGGCATGCCTTTCACTTCTTTATAAAAATTCTTTGATATGAGTGCATAACTTAGGTGCCCAAGCTTGCATTTGATATATTCGACATTTATTACCCCTTAATATGAAGGATTTTATTTATAATCAAGGTTGGGCCAATACAAGGGTTATTTTTTATGAATAGAGCATCAAGTACTCTAGGAACCAAGGGATGGCCAATGAGGGGGGTAGAGCTCATGTTAGGAATTTTCTTATGCACTAATTTTTGTCCCAACCATCTTTTGCATTTTATCTTTTTATTTAAATGTGGATTTTATTTGATGTTATCTTTCTTTTAGTTGCATCAACCTCCAGGGAAATTATTTCTAACTGTT
Source organism: Pinus albicaulis (assembly GCA_034641835.2). Taxonomy (NCBI): domain Eukaryota; kingdom Viridiplantae; phylum Streptophyta; class Pinopsida; order Pinales; family Pinaceae; genus Pinus; species Pinus albicaulis. Next base: position 73,272,023 of record CM076572.1, on the reverse strand, counting down.
GACGATGTTGGAAGTTCACCAACACAGGGGGTCTCCTTAGTATGAAGTACCAACTAGACCTCACATCGTTTGGAGTAGGAGCCCCATACAGATAATAGGCCTGACCACCATAACTTAAAGGTTTTTCTTGAATGAAATAAACAACATAAAAGAGTATGCATACAACCTTTGAAACAAGTAAGTGATTTAACATTTTGAAGCATACAATTGCAATGTATATAAGGCACTTCATTGGAAGGGAAATAAAGAGTAAGCCTCTAGAATAAAATTAATAGTACTATCCTAAAATATATACACGAGAGAAAATAAAGACTCGTTAGTTAACCTGCAAAATAGTTCACAGGATAACAATGATCATGGAAGAAAATAACAACACACATTCAACAAGATGCATACCAAATCCAACTAAATGGTTCATTTTATTTAGAATGTATGAACACAAACGTATACATGCATGAAAGTGCATATACTCTGAGAGATTCATATATTAAGTGAAAGTTTAAAGATACATGATTACAACGATGCAACATTAGTCAAAATAGTGGAACATTAAGTCACCACTTGATCCTCCAAAGAATAATATTCTTTCCTATGCCAAGCTAGAGAATCCAAGTTTGAAAATCCTTTGCTTGGGATATGACGGTGTATTTATAACAAATGAGGTGACCTTTCACCTCCCACGTGACTCTTGAAATCCCTCATGACTTTTGAGCTCTCGTTGGACTTTTGAACTTCTATGTGACCTTTGAAATCTTGCATGACTTTAGGACTTCATAGTGACTTTTAACATTCCATGTGTGACCCTTCGGTTTCCAAACATTTTAAATTTTCCCATTTTGAAAAATATGAAATTACATTCTACCAATAATGTGGAAAAAATACATGGGACCAAACAACACTCTTGTGTTGACACTTTGAATGAACATAATTTGCTGACTATGACGTGAGACTTGATGGAAATGTATTGATGTGAGGTTCCTTTCTCTGTTGCTATGTATTCAAATCTTGATGATTGATCTATGATGTGCTTCATCTTCACCCTCCAAAGGGTCTAGATGAATATTGGAACCTACTAAGTCAACTCGAGTTCCTATTAGGGTCCTATAATTTATAGGATCTCAAGGTGATTGAGTATTTTGTCTCAGCAATCTTGTATTGTAAATAATTGTCAATATGCAAATGATTTCCAAAAAATATACATAAAAGAAAAATGAAAAGAGGGTATATCTAAAAAAATGAATAAAGACAAAAAAGACAAAAAGAAAGAAAAGTTGAAAAAGAATAAAAATGAAATCAAAACCCCACAAAAGAAAAAATAGAGAAAATAACACTGAAAGTGCTGCAAATTCAAATGCCACTACTGATAGATAGTTTTCTTTATGTCAAATGAAATAAGGTTGTCTGCAAATTGTTTAAAAATGCCACAATGACTAGGTATTTGTTCAAACCATACAACTTAATCATGGTTAAACAATTTTGAATTTTTGTAAATTAGGTTAGAGAATAAATTTTTACCAAACAATATAATCTTGGTAAATCAATAGTTAGGTAGAAAATGACATTGATTCATCTATTTAATCTGAATCAATAGGAGAAATAAGCAATAGAGTAGAATACATTTTTCATAAAAAATAATGTGAAATTTAAAGGGCAGGTAGAAGGTTTTTAGGCTTTGAGAGGATCAAAAGTGCTTATATCCTAAGTTTTTTATGTCATTATACATTTGGAACATAAAGGGGTAAGTGACAAAAATCACTTTATCCTAAGTTTTAAAGTGTCGAGCACAAAAAATTATATGTTTGATTCATTCGCAATATATCCTAAGATTTTGACCCAACTTAATGGACCACTACTTGACAAATTGTCATCTCATATGACGTTAAATCACTTACACTTGTCCACCATCCGATTCTCCTGCTCCCCAATCGACGACCTCTGTTAGCCTTTACCCCCTGCTCTCCATCCTAGCTTTATCGCTTGGGGGGGGGGGGGGGCAAGGTTTGAAAAAAGTAGTTTCCCCACCCACTACCACGTGGCCTCCTCTTCGTTGTTCACACCCCCTCCGCCTAAACCGTTAACCACCTAGTACCCCCCCCCACCCCCTGAAAACCACCTTCCTCCTATTCTAATTACTATCGTCCCTACCCATTACCTCCACCACTCCCATTGCGCCACGTCACCTATCTGTTGCCAATAAAATTGATTCCTGCAGCATTTTGTCTATTAAATCATTTAATTAAAACCTTATGACCGTTAATTTAACGGATCCACGCCATTTACAACGGAAAAACCAAATTTTCCTATATAAGACACTACAATTTCATCCTTTCATACTTTACTGTTCTATTCTCTTTGAAAATCAAATTATTTTACAGGTTTACATTGCGCCCAACTTTTACCAGTTGATTAATCTATGACCAAGTGACAACATTTACCTTGTCTTCTTCAACTAATCACAGAGCTGCTGCACATTCCTGGTAACCCTGTTCATCCTAATTTCACTCGAATTCCTCAAAAATCAATTGAATATGCCTCCTAAAAAGAAAAACCAGGAGGAACCTTTCAATCCATTGGTCCACCCTCCCATATATTTAGAGCATGTTCCTCTAGTTGATAAAGATTATAAAATTAATGAAACACAATATGAATTTGAGTTGTTTGAGATGTATTGCTGGTTGGAAGATAAATTTATTGACAAATTCGATGATATTGGACTCTGGGAGTCCAATTTACCTCATTATATCTTCCATCACACATATAATGCCCCTAAATTTATCTGAAATTGTCAAGCCTGTTACATTCCTAGTTAGAGAGCCATCATTGCCCCTACTGGTGAAATCCTTTTCACCATCGCTGCACATTCAATTGACCAGATGATGCAAGCTCCATATGTGGAAAATAATACCCCTTTCTCCTTATAAGCCCTCACTGAATTATACAAAAATCTCGATTTTGATAAAAGAGCTAAAATCTTTGACATTTTTCTACCTGAAAATACTCAATTGCCAAATAAAAACCCTCCATACCCTTCCTCCATCTTCCTTGATCAGGCTAAATAGATTATAATAGTCATTGCATACCTCTTTGGCTATTATTCTGATCAGTGGGTAGATGAACCAATTTTAGGCTTCCTCTCTATCTTTTCCATAGACAGTAAACCATCAATCATTTTCAACTTCAGCCAATTCCCGGCAGACAACACCCATGATCAATTAATAAAATCAGAATGAAGAAATGTTTAAATACTCTTCTATTTTATTATATTTTTTTGTGTATTATCAGGCAGATAGATTCAAATTTTCCATGAATAAGATTGATGAAGAAGGTAACTTGCAATCAGTCATCTTCTATACATATTTGGTAATGAAAGAACAAAAGGAATTTTCATACAAACAGTTCATTGAATTGTTTGGTCATTTAACCATGAGTGTTATCAGTAGTACAATTGAACCCACAATAGGTGAAGACATAAAAATGATACTTAATTTGTTAGATCAGGCCAAGACATGAGACTGATACTTGTACCAGAATTATACAAATATAGGAGTCTATGGTTGTGATCTTTCTCCCCATAAACTCCCAAAATCCCTCCCCATGAGGATTTTTTCTCTTGAATATATCAAACAAATGTTGAATGAAGATGAGATTCACCTTGTATCAGCCAAGAAGAAGTCCCAATTTAGGATCAAGACACAAATTGGGCCCTTTATTTGCAACATCATGTAAGCAGAGGAGGAAGAAGATAAGATATTGAAAGAGATGAATTTCAGCCTGAGTTTCACTTGGTCTTATGACCCTCTGGGAATCATTTCAAAGTTGATAGTGGAGAAAAAAACTACTCCCTACATACATACCCAGAGACCTGAGATAGAAAAGAACATGAACCAGTTAGAATGGGCTGAAAACACATTGCAGGAAGCGAGGAGAAACTAGTATCAACATCTGCATCACAAACTTTTGTTCCATAGGAAAAAGTAGGGAAAAGGCAAAGAGAATAAGAGTCACCTTCAGTGAATGGTACTGCAAGCAAATAATTTAAGATAATGTATAGAAAAAGAACAAAGTTGAATCCTAAAGTTGACATAGATAAAAACTCAGAGCAAGAAGTTTCTATAGTCACTAAAGAAAAACCTTCCTCTTCTCAAGTAGGTGGCGAATCCATTGCTTCTCCCACAACTTCTTCAGTATCTCATGACTAGCAGCAAGCTATTCAGACAACCAAGGTTGTCCAAGGTGAGAAGGAGAAGACAATTTTTGACAGGTTCATGAAGATAAAGCTCAAAAATGAAATCCTTAAGAACAACACCTATGCCAAATTCTGGAAGAAGACTTCCAGTTCTCAAAGCAGGTTGTTGTCAGTATTTGATTCAGAGAAGCATAAGATGCAAATGGCCTTCCTTGAGGCCCATATTCCACAACCAAATTCAACATCCGACTACAAGAAGAAGACCTTTGAATTTGACATTAAATATATCCATCCCATTGATCAAATGGATATGCATAAGCATACATGTGAAATGATCTCTTCAACTCTGACTAATACCACTATGAATCTTTCAAAATTTAAGATTTCTTTGTCCAATATCCAGTCACAGCTGAAAATGGAGAAGATCTCTTCTCTTGCTAAGGATACAAGGATTAAATCCTTATAAGATTTAGTGGTCAAGATAAAATATGATCCCTCAAATATGAAGGTTGCAGAGGAGATAATAAAAAAGAATAATGCTGACATAACAGCTTTGAGAAAGCAGTTGAAGATATCAGCTACTGAAGACCCTCTTACCAAAGATATTGAGGAGACAGAGACCCAAAAGACTGACATGATGAAGCTCATCATGGAGCAAAATGCACAAATAAGATAGATTGAGATTGAGATGGAAAATAGGATCAAAGAAAAGGAGCAGTCTGCAATGATTTCCATGGATCCATTGGATGTTTTTCCTCTTACAACCATTCCTACAACTACAAATTCTACTCCACAGACTACACAGACATCAGATGGTGCAGAACAATTGACTAAGGAAGCTGAAAATCTGTCCATCCTGATAGAAGAGATTAAGAAGCTGCAGGACCAGATTAAAGTGTTACAAAACCAGAGGACAAGGAGTGAAATTATCATTTAGTAGAAACACAAAGAGCTTAGAAGTTGATATAAAGATTGCAGAAGTCAGAAAGAGAATCAACAATAGGACATACCTTGGTCCAAGCCAAGGAAATAATCTGGGCAGACATCATGAACTCCATTGCGGAAATATGGCCCTACATCTAGATTATCTTTGAACAAAAGGTTAAGAAAAAGAGCAATTGATGCTACAACAGAGATCAAGCAAGAGCTGGGAGAAATGCTAACCACAACAACAAACATCATCAAGTTCTTGAATTCTAAAAACATATATGAATTGGATGATTTGGGAGTAGATGATAGGATAGAATCTATTCTGGAAGTGAAGAGGATTCTTACTAAGAATAATCTATTTGTTTAACTAGAAGAAAAATTCCATAGTCCAGAGATAACAGTTAACAGATTCTTTGCCAGAATTGAGCCTTTAACACACAAGGGTCTACCTTATTTATTTGTGATTAATGATAAGTTAATTACTTATGAATATTATGTCAAGAAATTGAAGTATATTTCCAGGGACAACACCAAATTTGCAAGCATCAAAGGAAACATGATCGACAGAGCGTTTTTAGAAGCAATGAGTAATGCTTTCTTCATCCAGCATGAAGTAAATCATATTTTTGTTGTGAAACCCACTTTTTCCAGATACATAGAAGTTGATGAGATTTACCGCAAGGTGATTAAATTGACTATCTCAGATGAATATTGGTGGGATAAAATTTGTGAGTTACATGATTAAGCAGTGAATTGGAGACAGTCAGCATGGGCCCGCACATCAACCAATGTAGCCCAGAAATAGGTCTATTCAGCAACTATTTCCTCCAAAATAGTGCCAACATTCCAGATCATTTTCCACCTAGCCTATTATTTTGTAACAATTGGATTTTATTGTTTGATATTACGTTAATAATACATTGTCGGTTGAAACAACTATTCTATAAATCCTTTTTGTAAATTAAGTATAAATACTTCAATGTTCAAAGTATTAAGTGTTGATGGCTGAGTATAATTTCTGATAAGCATTGTAATTACCAAGTTGTTGGGAGCATCAATAATACAAGGACATTTTCACAGGATTCATGTGGTGTATTCACCATTGATGTTTTTTCTTCTGTAATTGTGTTATTCATTGTTTTTCCTTTCTATGTAATTCAAAAAATCTTAATTGTATAACATAAACTGTGATGAATAGGATATGTTAATTAGAACACCTTATTCTGGCTGTTTTCAATTTACATGTTTTCTACCGAAGTCAGATTGAAGAATACTTCATTTCTCTTCAATTTCTACTGAATTCTATACTTCTTCTATTTTCATAATCCACTTAAAATCCTAAAAGATCCAGTTAATGCAACCTAGCTTGCACTGTGAGACTCCTACAAACATCGATGCAGATCTAGTTAAATCTGTAGACTCCATAGCCCAATGGAATTATAGTTATTTAATCAACTAGACAATCCAAATCAAACAAACAATCAATACAATAATAAGTAGCCTAAAATTCACATCAAATATAGCTAAATTTTAGAGAGAGATCCCTCTATGAAGCTGGCAGGGCTAGATCCCATCTTCCAAAGTGGTTTTGATGTTGTCCTCTATGTTTATTCTCACAATCTCGTACATTACAGAACAATAACATTTCCCATCTCTCTATCATGGTCCAAGATGTTAGAAATTAATTAACAGAGCAATGTAACACATAAAATATTGTGAAATCACAAATACAAAAAAACATAAAACAAGAGAGACACAAATATAAGTGGTTCAAGAAATTTTTGCTACATCAACATAGAAACAACCAGGCCTTCCTTTTATATTATCCAACAAAATGAAGAGATACAACCTACAAAAAATCCGTTGTAATTTCCTCTTCGCTCTCACAAAATCTCCTATCTATTTTTTGTAAAGAATAATTATACTCAACTGTAATACAATTCCCTAATATAAACTGAGTGTTTCCTTCTAGGGAAAAAAAAACCCTAAATCAACATTACTTCTACCATCAGATATTTAGCCTAATGAATGATATTTACTACGAAATCAAAATACATTACAGGGCATTTTTTATCAAAAAGTTTCTTCGGGGGGTGTTGCCCCCTGACCCCCCTGTTAAGGGGGGCTCGTAAAATCAATCCCCACCCCCATTGGACCCCCCTAAAGACAATCCTATGAGTGGTGTTGCCGCACTATTTAGGAACTAGGATCCAACGTGGATAAAACGAGACTTCCAGATCAGTAAGATAATCAAGATACACACCCAATACAAGATTCCTTTATCTCTTTCATGATGATATATTTGTATATCATCTGAAAAATTGTGTTATTGTAACTTCTCCTTGATGACCTCCTTGAGTAGCATCTTTCCATGTCAGGATGATAAGACCTACAAATGAAGTTTACTCATGACAAGACAACATCAGTCCTAGAATAACCTATTCTATCTTGTCTGCTCATGTGAGATGTTGAATTTGATGGGAAAATGCACAAGAAATGAGAGAGGAGACTTCTTAGGTGCAAAGTACAGGATCAAGAGGAAAGGAGTGAGGGACTGGGAAATGTGATTTCACAATGCACAATGGAAAGAGATAGGAAAGTCATTGATTGCACATTGGTAAAGTCTAGGAGGAAAGGAAGGTTTTCCTGCTCACTGAGAATGCACCATGTGAAATTATTAAAGGGAGGGATCTAGGTGATGTGCAATTGAGCACTGAAAGGGCTGAAAGATGAACCTATTACTCACTAAATGTGCGTAGTGCACAATGGAGGCAAGTCTGGTTAAGGAATTGTGCAGTGTAAAAATTCAAGAGAAAAGAGTGACAAGCTTGGGAAATGTGATTTCACAATGCACAATTATTGAGGAGGAGACTCTTTGCATTGTGTATTTGGCTTCAACAAGGGTCCAGGGATGACCCTACTATCCACTAGAAGTGCACAATACACACAACAAGTAAGGGTTGGTCAATATTTGCGCATTGGGAAAGTGTAATCAACAAAATAAAGTGGACGTACTTTGAGATTGCTCAATGTGCAGTTGAAGGAGATTGTCCTCTATGATTGCACAGTGCACAGTTCTAGGAGGCAGGAACTTCAATACTGTGGCTTAGGAATGTGTAGTGTGCAGTGGCTAACGCTGAAGGGTTAGTCATGAATGGCGCAAGTTGTGAGGACTAAGATAACTCCAAAATTGATTAAGTGTAGGAGCAATGAGACAAGAGAGAGTAAGAATAAGAGCATACAACATGTATTGAACATGATAAAACACTCATAAAAAATCAAACACATGACCAAAATATATGCAATAACCAAAATCAACATGTATATAGTGAAATGATAGTAAAGCGACACTTATCTATAAGTGCGACACTTAAGATATATCTTTACAACACAAGTATCGATTGTAACCAAAAGGTGTGCTATGCCATGGGAATGTATCCAACACATATTCTTATGATAAATAACATCAACTAGTGTAAGAGAGTTCATTGGATCTTCCTTTAGGAGATGTTCCATGGTGCTCTTTAGGGTATGTGAAAGAAAGAGAAAGTGATGCATGCAAGAGTGAAAGCTGCACATGTGGACATAAAAGAAAACAAGAAACACATGCAAGGGTGTAAGCAAGCGAAAGTGTCACTTATAAGTAATAGAGTAAGCAAAAATTACACTTGCAAGAGCAAGAGAAAGCAAAAGTGATACTTGTAAAAGCAAAAACGATAGTTGAGAAACTCACTCAGGAGATGACACATTTGTAACTAAGAATGCTCCTTGTACTCCAAAAGTGTAGAGCTCAAAAGTGAAATATGAACATGAAAATGAGCTATGGACTAGACTCTTTACGCAGGGAGAACAAACATGTAATTACTGTTAGAGTTTGTGAGTGTGCTTCGTGCATGTCGGGAAACTAGGAGCCAAGAGTAAAATGACTGCCACTAAAAGGTGCAACAATACTGACTTGAAGAAGAACATTGTCACTGTCAAAAAGGAGTGCACAATAACTATCTATAGAGGATGCCCTTACACTGTCACTGGAAATTGCGCAATCAATAGGAGTGAGAATGCACAATCATTGTGGACATGAACTGTGTAGTGATTGTGAGAAAGGATTGCACATTGGCTGTGAGTAAGGGTTGAGCAATGATCGCCACTGGAAACTGTGCAATCACTGTTGGGAAGGAAAGTCACTATCTCTAGGGACTACACAATCATTGTTGGTAAGGATTCGTAGTCATTGTTTCTAAGGATTCCGCAATCACTGTCTCTCAACTAGAGATGCACTATCTTTCCTACTTGGAAGAAGTGTGCTTGTGAAGACATCAAGAGTTGGGCATGTGAAAGCAAGTAGTTTGACACTTAGGAAACATGACTGAGCATGAACTTAATTGATCAGAATCTGGATTGGGGGAAAAAATTTGTTAAAAATTCAAAGTTCTCAGAATCTCTCCAAAATAGAATGACCGGACAGGTCTCCTCGCTAGGAATCCGATGCACTTATTTTCACTCAAAACAGAGTCCATATGAGGAAGATAGAGCCTGTTGTTCATTTTCCTAAACATTTAAAAAAATTGTGGAAAAGGATAGAAAGGTGACATGGAAACCTAGTCAGCAAAAAGGAATATTATGGGAATATTTCTTCATTTCGCACAATGACACTACCAAGTGTCAATTCATGGTTGGTGGCTAAGTGGGTGATTTGTTGTGTTTTCATTGGTCTAATTTTAAGCCAATGGGAATAGGACACATGGCAAGCTTGGAGGCCGCCACATGCCCCCCCCCTCCAAGGCCGAATTTGGTCAAGTCTAGGTCAAAATTCCATATTATTAAATGGCGCGAAATTTTTATGTATTTGCAGAAGGGTAGAGGTTGTGGTCGAACTCGTGACCTCTCCCACACAACCCACATGACATACCATTACACCATGCCTTAAGTCTTAGTAACTATGGGGCACGATGTTTATTCGAAGTTGAAACAAGATTCAAGCGGAGGAAAAAAGGGCCAGCCTCGAAGGGCCAACCCTTACCATGGGACCACGCACCAGAACCAGGCGGAGCACTTATTTTAATGCATGGAGGTTAAGTTTAAAACACGTTTAATTAGCCACCAATCATATGTTATGTGTGCTAATATGAATTAAATTCTTTTTATGTTAAAACACGCTTAACCATAAACTAATCCTAGTTTAATATGGCGGCTAGTTTGGTGGAGTCCACAATTTTCGGTGGAGCTCCCTTTTTGTCAGACTTAACTGGAGTTTCTCCAGATTTGGAGGAGTTTTTCTAGGGAAAAATGAAGAAGCCATAACTTTGGCATATTTCGACCAAATTAGGCTCAGAAAGAGTCTATCCTAGATGGTTTGGATGCTCTGAGCATGATGGTGCAGGTTGCAGAGATAGAGGAGAACTTTTGTAAGTGTTTTTTTTTCACTTTGAAGATTAAAGAAGCCCATGGCCATTAGGAGAGAAGGCCATGTTTAGATCACTTGAAGACCATTTGTTGTTAGGTCCCTATATTACTAGTGTAGTCCCTTATTGTTGTTAGTGTAGCCCCCTTATTGTTATTTTTGTACCCCTGTAGTCCCCATATTATTATTATTGTGCCCCATAAAATCCCACTATTGTTATTGTTGTGCGATTACGTTATTATTGTTAGGTCGGCTAGGATTATATTGTGACCCCATGTGTAGAAATTTTAATAACTGTTAAATTATTCACCGAGATTATCCTGATCACACACTATTTGAGCTTCATGCATAATACATAACCTCTTCTACTATTGATCATCAATTTGCGGAAATATAAACAATCGCATGCGCACATTAAAACCATAAACAATCACACATATAAACACGTATTTATGGGAAAGCTTAAAGCTAAAAACCCCCAACTATCTGTATATTATAATGATAGAGATCATGTAACAATCATTGTACAAACTCCTCACAAGCTCTCAGTACAATCTCCAATTGTTACACACTACACAAGCTCAGATCATACAAAACACATGCTCCAATCTGCTCCACCTGTTAGCCAACCTCTACTGCGCAATCCAATATGGATAATTACCAGATCAAGGTTCAAATCCCACTAGTATGTACTGTGCAATCCTCATTGGCTTCTCCATCAATGTGTGTGCAAATATCATGCACTAGTATAGTCACAACTGATAGTCACACTTGCTCTTTCACCTACCTCTTCACTGGTCTCCACTGAAACTGCCCATGCACTGAAGTTAATTGATGTATTCTTTAGTTGATTTATGAGTTAATAATTAGTGAATTAATTAATAATTAATTCACACCACTCTCACTAATTGTATCAATCAGTTAGACTAGATACAACTAGCTCAACTAAGTTAAACTGAACACAACTCCATTAACTGTCTTATCAACTCCACCAAACTCTGTCACATGAGTTCTAACTGAAGTCAACCATGCAATAGCTCCACTAAACCCTAGGAATAGCGTAATTCCTTCTGTCAGCTGCATGTGCCACATCCAGGCATCAAACTGAAGTGCTCCAAGAGGATAAGATACTGTTTAGAGTCCAAATATTATTAAGAGCTAATAATATTCGACATATCTATTTTTAGACTGGCAATCTAAAAATAGATTCCGCCCAGTATGTCTAAAAATAGAAGTCCATCTATTTTGTCCGACTTGACCAACCATCCACAAATAACATCCGGCAACTCATAGAACATGATCCATATGTCTAAAAATAGACATAGTTCATGTAACAGATTTGCGCCAAAAATAGCTTGCGGGCCCACTTAGTGAAGGCGACTTCTTTCCACTAAGCTCATCATCTTGTTGCAATCTAAACACTCCCTCTCAACAAGATAAGGATTATCTACAACCCCTATCCTGCCCCTGTGGCATTCGAATTTTCTCCTGGTGAGCGCCTTCGTCAAGATATCAGCAACCTGATCCTCCGTGGGAATGTATGAAAGTAACATGATCTTCCGCTGCACACAGTCTCTGATATGATGATATCAGATGTCAATGTGTTTAGATATATCATGAAATACTGGATTAACCGAGAGTTTGATGCAACTCTGATTATCACAATAAATCACAGTAGGATCCAAGTGTGAACCGAACAACCCGACCATGATCTTCCTCATCCATATAGCCTCGCATGCAGCCAAACCGTCGCCATACTCAAATTTCTACTCGACCGAGTGCCACGGACCGGCTCGCCTGGTACCAAGAAACTGTTGTCGACCTGATACTGAAAATCCCTCCAAATGTGCTCTTTCTGTCCGTTGGGCTCCTCGCCCAACCGTATCCACACATGCCACTACCTGACCACCTGCCCATCTGTTAACCATATCCCAATGTGTGCCTCTAAGATATCGTGAATACATGCTTGCCTCCGCCTTCCAAAAGAGCTGGTAGGCTTAACCATAGCTTGTAGAAGGTCGGTTAACTCCAGATAACATACATCGTGTCGTGTATCGACCCGACACATAAGCGACCCCACCAACCGTCGATAAACAGTGGCATCCACTACCTCCACTAAAGTAGCATCCTCCTTCCTCCAACCACCAGGAAGAGGAGTATCAACAGGCTTGCAGCCATGCATGTTGAACTTCTCCAGTATCTCCTGGGCATACTTACCCTGAGAAACAAACAGTCCACCACCGCGCTGCCAAATTTCCAATCCCAGGAAATAATGAAGGAGGCCCAAGTCCTTCATCTCAAACTCTTTTGCAAGATCCTCCTTGCATGAGAGTATCAACAGCTCATCACCTGTCAAAATCAAATCATCTATATAAAGTACAATGATCAGCAACTTACCCTCCACCACAATCTGGTATAGGTTAGGATCCGCCTCACTCTTGGAGAATCCAAGTCCGGTGAAATAACTGTCTATCCGTGTGTACCAAGCACAAGGTGCTTGTTTCAACCCATACATCGCTCTCTTGAGCTTGCACACATGCGACTCGCTGCTGAAGATCTCGAAACCTTCGGGCTGCTCTATGTACACCTCCTCCTCAATGACTCCGTTGAGGAACGCAGTCTTCACATCCATCTGATGAATGTGCCACCCCATATGCGCTGAGAGAGAAAGAATCGTCCGTATGGAAGAATACCTTGCGACAGGTGCAAAGGTCTCCTCATAATCGATCCCCTCTATCTGTGAGAAGCCTCGGGCAACAAATCTTGCCTTGTACTTATCCACACTCCCGTCAGCTGCCTGCTTCACTTTGTAGATCCATCTCGAACCCACCACTGATTTCCCCTCCGGCCTTGGGACAATCTCCCATGCACTGTTTCTGACAATCGAATCATACTCTTCCACCATGGAATCTACCCATGCGGGGTCCTCCACAACTTCCTCGAAAGAGGATGGCTCTGTCACGATACACTTGCTCATAAGAGCCATGTATCCAGTATACCGGTCAGGTGACTGTCTCTGTCTGCGCTGTGATGTAGGTGCTCCTACAACCTTCTCTGCATCTTGAGCCAGTCGCTCAGCTTCTGTAGTGCGCTTTCGCCCTCTGATGGTTGGCGCTGCATGAGTGGTCTCTTCCACTCCATGAACCTCATCTTGTGGCTGATCCACATCCTGAGACTCATCCTTAGGAACTAATAGCTCCTCCTCTACATGCAAGTGTGGCTCCCTCTCAAGCGAACACTTCATGGCTTTCTCCTCCTGAAATTTGATATCCCGTCGCACAATAGTCTTGTGACTGTCTGGAAAATACACACGATAGTTGTGGGGCGTATCAGTGTACCCCAAAAATATCCCAACCTCCGCAGTCGGCTCTAGCTTCTTCCTGGCATCCTTCGTCACATGAATGTAAACAAGTGAACCAAAAATCCTCAAATGGGAAATATCAGGCCTCTTACCAGAAAATGCCTCCTCGGGTGTACTCATGCCAAGTATCCTGTGAGGACAACGGTTCTGCACATATACTGCAGTATTGCATGCCTCAACCCACAAGTGTATGGGAAGACCCTGATCATGCAACATCGCCCGTGCAACACCCACGATTGTTCTGTTCTTCCGCTCAGCAACCCCATTCTGCTGTGGGTTATGAGGTGCTATGAGCTCTCTTCGAATTCCTTCTGCACTGCAAAAGTCCTTGAATTCGCCAAAGATGAATTCACCACCATTGTCGCTCCTAAGAGCCTTCACCTGCTTCCCCGATTCTTTCTCAACCAGTGCCTTGAACTCACATAACTTTGAGTATGTCTCGCTCTTCTTCTGCATGAAGAAGATCCAGCACTTACGAGAAAAATCATCAACAAATATCACATAATACCTGTGCTTTGCTGTCGAAGCTACTGAGAAAGGTCCACACACGTATGTGTGAATTCTCTCAAGGATCGTCGTGGCGCGACTATCCTTCTCATGAAAGGTGGCTTTCACAAATTTTCCCAAGGTACACCCCTTGCACTGATCTGACTGCGCAAGAGTGCCCTTAGGAAGCCCAGTCGAAATATGCTGCAGTATCTTCAAAGCTCCATGGTGAAGGTGGCCCAATCTTCGGTGCCACAGCTCGCCATCATCCCGGCTCACCACTCCTTCTGCCTTGCCTACCATTGCTGCACAGCCATCTACCTGCAATTGATAAAGGTTCTTAACTCGAACCCCTATCCTCCGGGTCTCACCAGTTGCCTTACTGCGCAGGAAAGCCTTTCCCTCGCTAAAGACAACATCATATCCCTTGTCTTCTAACATCGCCATAGAGATAAGATTCTTCTTCAATCCTGGAACATGCATCACTTCCTTCAATACGAAGGGTTTACCAGACTCCCTCTCAAAGGAAATGGTACCGATAACGGTCGCACTGTATCTACCATCATCGCCCATCTCGATGTGCACTCCAAGATCTTTCTCATCCAGATCAGAAAACAAATCTCGATCTCTTGTCATGTGAAAAGACGCACCACTGTCCAAGAACCAAACTGAACCCATCACACTTGATACCAAGCATGCGATCAGCAAAAAATCCAGCTCAAACTGCGAGGCTAAGGCCTCTCCCGCTGCAGATCCAGCAGCCTGCTTATTTTTCTTCTTCTACGGACAATTTGTGGCATAATGTCTGTGTTGGTGACAGTGAAAGCACTTCACCTTGGACATGTCCTGCTTCTTGCCTTTCGCACTGGATTGAGAAGATTTCTTGCTCTTCCCCTTCTTTGCTTTGGCAGCCAAAGTGCAATTCTCTTCATCAGAGTTCTTTGATGAAGATCTGTCCCTGGTACTTCGCCTTATCTCCTCTTGCACAAGATCCGACCAAAGTCGCTCCCATCCTAGCAATTTCTCCCGACCATTGACAGAGTCCTGATAGGAATGCCAACTCTTCGGAAGCCCAAGGAGAGCCAAGCTCACCAAGTCCTCATCATCAACAGTCACCCCCACACTTCCCAGCTCATCCCTGCATTGGATGAACTTCGTGAGGTACTTGGGCATACTGTCACCTTTCTCCATCTTTATGTTCCTGAGTTTATCCTTGAGCGCCAACTTCCTCTGGTCGCTCTTGCTTTGGAATAAATCTGTCAAAGCTTTCCACATCAAGAATGGAGAAGCCTTACCATGAAGGCTGGATACTATGTGATCCTTCATGCCCTCCAACATAATCCTTCGACACTTTGATGTCTTCTTTTTCCAAGCCTAAATTACGACAGCATCGCTAGAAGTAGGCTTTGGGACTTCAGCATCTATGAACTCCTTCAACCCATTGTCATCTAGCACCACCTCCATCCTGTCCTTCCATGCAATATAATTCGAGCTACCCTCAAGGGCATACTCCAATCACAATTCGTTGAAAGACATCTCAACCGACACAAGCTTTCTTGCTGCAAATTCGAATTCCACCCATGACACAAAACTCAACCCAGCTTGAATATTTTGCAATTGCTCCAATGATCATCTGCGATACCATGTAGAAATTTGAATAACTGTTAAATTATTCACCGATATTATCCTAATCACACACTGTTTGAGCTTCATGCATAATACATAACCTCTTCTACTATTGATCATTAATTGCGGAAATATAAGCAATCGCATGCGCACATTAAAACCATAAACAATCACACATATAAACACAATATTTATGGGAAAGCTTAAAGCTGAAAACCCCCAACTATCTGTATATTATAATGATAGAGATCATGTAACAATCATTGTACAAACTCCTCACAAGCTCTCAGTACAATCTCCAATTGTTACACACTACACAAGCTCGGATCATACAAAACATACTCCAAGACGCTCCACTTTGTTAGCACACTCTCTTGCGCAATCCAATATAACATTAAATTATCGGATCAGGAGTTCGTAAACCACAATATGTATTGCGCGATCCTCATTAGCTTCTCCATCGATGTGTGTGCAAATCTCATGCCACCGATGTATCGTTGGAGCTCTTCACACTGCTCTTTCACCTACCTCTTCACTGGTCTCCACTAAAACTTTCCATGCACTGTAGTTAACTGATGTATTCTTTAGTTGATTAATGAGTTAATAATTAGTGAATTAATTAATACTTAATTCACACCACTCTCACTAGTGTATCAATCAGTTAGACTAGATACAACTAGCTCAACTGTGTCTAACTGAGTTAAACTGAACACAACTCCACCAACTACCTCAATAACTCCACCAAACTCTGTCACATGAGTTCTAGCTGAAGTCTCCATGCAATAGCTCCACTTAACCCTCAGGAATAGCGTAATTCCTTCTGTCAGCTCCTGTGCCACATCTGTGCACTTAACTGAAGTGCTCCAAGAGAATAAGATAATGTTTATAGTCCAAATATTATTAAAAGCTAATAATATTCGACATATCTATTTTTAGACTGGCAATCTAAAAATAGATTCCGCCCAATATGTCTAAAAATAGAAGTCCATCTATTTTTTTCCGACTTGACCAACCATCCACAAATAGCATCCTGCAACTCATAGAACATGATCCATATGTCTAAAAATAGACATAGTCTAAAAATAGACTTTGCGCCAAAAATACCCTGCGGGCCCACTTAGTGAAGGCGACTCCTTTCCACTAAGCTGCTCATCTTGTTGCAATCTCAACACCATGGACTCCTATATATAGAAAGGAGGTTTTTTCATTTGAATCATCCAAGAATTATTCATTTATGTAATGTAAAGGAGGTTTCCCCCTAGAAGTGGTTGATTTCTAAGGTGTTGATCTCTCTTTTCTTCTATTTTTGGAGCTAGTTTCATAACATTTGGAATCAGAGCTTTGCATTGTAGGGTGGATCAGGCTATTTTCAACGGTATGCAAGAAATTGCTATAAATTTATTTCTACAAAGGTTCAAAATAAAAATAAAAACCCATTTGCGAAGAAATCTTGATGAACGCCGTGTAAAAATTTCAGATCTTGGTTCACAATAGTTTCGGAGATATGATCTATGGAGGTTATGGTTTTTGCAGCCTCCCAAATTTCATCTCAAAGATATGACATTTGGAAAATCATCATAACTCTCACTCTGAGCATCAGATTGGGATTCTATAAAAAGTGGCAGAAATTACACAGACTGTAGTTTATTGTGTATCAATTTTTTATCCTAAGGAGGAAACAATGACACGTGGAGCGTCATCCAAGTTCGCTCTACTGAACCAGTCCATAATTAGGTCATTGTAGGAGATTAGGCATAACTTTGCCTTGAAGAATCCAAATCAGGTCAAACTTGTGGAATTGGAAAGAAGATTCAAAGGGATACTAAAGGATCAAAGATAAAATCTGGGGATCCGAAATTCCAGATATACATCAATTTCAATATCGAGCTCCTCAAAAGAAAGAAAAAGGTGTGTATTTTTTTTTTCAAATTGCATAAGTCTTGTTTGAAAAATTAGTTTGAAGCAATTCCAAGGGCATATTGAAGCATAGATATCAA
Source organism: Pinus albicaulis (assembly GCA_034641835.2). NCBI lineage: Eukaryota > Viridiplantae > Streptophyta > Pinopsida > Pinales > Pinaceae > Pinus > Pinus albicaulis. Next base: position 73,254,036 of record CM076572.1, on the reverse strand, counting down.
TATTGGGTACTAAAATGGCCCATAAAAAGAATTCAACATCCATTAATCCCTCAGAAGTCTCTACTGTGACTCATGAAGAGGAAGAAGTGCAACATGATATATCAAAATTACAAAACCAAGTGCACCAAATTTCACTCTCGCAAAGAGAAACAAAAAATGAAATGGAAGTTTTGAAGAAAGACGTGGAAGCTAAGATGGATGGTTTGAAGAAAGGCGTGGACGCTAATATGGATGGTTTGAATAAAGGCGTGGAAGCTAAGATGGATGGTTTGAAGAATGGCATGGAAGCTAACATGGATGGCATGGAAGCTAAGATGGATGACATGGATGAAAAAATGAAAGACAACATTGAAGACATGAAGAATGATCTAAAAGCAGACATGAAAGGTTTGAAGGAAGGTTTGAAAAAGTTTGATAAAGAAATTATTCCTAATGGCGAAAAGGTAGTACAGGAAACTCATGATGAGAATAAAATAAATGTTAATCATGATTTCATAAATTCTTATGTTGGATTGAAGACCCACCATATTCCAACGATTGATATAAGGAAGTTTGATGGCAAGGATCCCATAATGTGGATATTGCAAATGGAGCAATATTTTGATCTCCATAATGTGAAAAACACACAAAAGATACGCATTGCAACTTTACATTTATAGCAAAATACATTTGTATGGTATCGATGGCTTTGCTCTTGTAAAAAAATTGTCACTTAGTCAATTTTTATGGAGGAAATGATAGCACATTATGAGGATACAAAGAGAAAAAAATTCTTTAGCCAATTGATAAATCTAAAAAAAAAGGGTTCAATGGTGGAGCACATTGAGGACTTCCAAAAATTTAATATAAGGGTAACTATATTCCATAGGAACAAATGGTTGATGTCTTCATAGGGAATTTAAAGGATAACATCCAATTGAGGTTCGCCTTTGGGAACTTGATTCATTGAAGAAGGCATTCATGTTGGCAAGAAAATTTGAAAGTAAAATTATGGCGACAAGGAAGCCTACTAATCACATCTATAAAGATGGAATTGTTTCTACTCCTAGACTTCCACAACCTACAAGGTTGAGACCACAAAAATTAGAAGGAAGATGAGAAAAAGGGATTTGCTACAGTTGTGATAGAAAATACAATAAAGGTCATAAGTGTGCTGAGAAGAAATTATTTTACATAGAGTGTGAAGAGGAGGAAGAAAATGTATAAGAAACTTCAAAAGAAGACGATATACACCGGGAACCAACCCTAGATAAAGAATAAATGAGTCTGACCATATCCTGTAATGTATTGGCAGGAATTACCACTCCTTAAAATCTCAAGATAAAAGGACATATCAAGAAGAAAAATGTGATAGTTTTGATTGATTCAGGTAGTACCCATAATTTTATTCATTGTAAGGTAGCCAAGGAATTGAATTTCTTCCTATACCCAGCACCAAAGTGTCAAGTGATGGCTGCAAATGGAGGGGCTATAAATTGCTCTGGAAAATGCCATAATATCAAGCTAACCATGGGGGAATATGTATTAAATAGTCAAATGCTTTCCATTCCAATGGGAGGTGTTGATGTTGTACTAGGAGTACAATGGTTACAATATTTGGGGATGATAGACTTTAATTTTCAAGAACTTATTGAAATTTTTTTCGGAAGGAAAGGAAGTTGAATTACGGGGTATCGCAGGGAAACTGGGAAAGATAATAAGCTCTAATGTCATGACAAAGCTTCTGAAGAAAGAAAAACAAGGCGTAATTTCACAATTATGCTCACTAGAAGTTCCAACACCAAAATCATCTAGTTCTCCAGATCTCCAAAAAGTCTAGGACAATCATTCCAAGGTGTTTGAAACTCCCAAAGTACTCCCACCTATTCATGATCATGATCATGCTATTCATTTGATTCTAGGAATTATTCCTCCAAACGTCAGGCCTTACAGATATCCTTATGTCCATAAGAGCGAAATTGAACGTATGATAGCATAAATGTTAGAGGTTGGTATAATTCAACCTAGTCAAAATTCTTTCTCTGCTCTAGTAGTATTGGTGCACAAGAAGGATGGATCATGGAAAATGTGTCTGGATTATAGGGAGCTCAATAAGCTCACTATTAAAGAAAAATTTCCCATTCTTGTGATAGATGAATTATTGGATGAATTACACGGAGCAATTTATTTTACCAAGTTGGATCTTCGTTCAGGATATCATCAAATTAGAATGAAGACTGAAGATATTTCAAAAACAACATTTTGAACTCATGAGGGTCATTATGAATTTTTGTTCATGCCTTTTGACGTTACTAATGCACCTTCTACATTTCAAGGGTTGATGAATTCCATTTTTAAACTCTTCCTTAGAAAATTTGTGTTAGTATTTTTTGATGATATATTATTCTACAGCAGGTCTTGGAAGGATCATGTTCAACATGGTGACAGAGTGATCAAACTATTGGAGGAGAAACAATTATATTCAAAAACCTCCAAATGTTTCTTTGGAGTACAAGAGGTGGAATATATGGGTCATATTTTATCTCAGGAGGGTGTTAAGGTAGACCCTAACAAAATTAAATCCATTAAGGAATGGAAAGTCCCCACAACCATAAAGCAGTTGTAAGGATTTCTCGGGTTAACAGGGTATTATCGCAAGTTTGTTAAGAATTATGGGGGAATAGCAGCACCTCTAACAACATTATTGAAGAAATATGCATTTTCATGGAGTCCTGAAGCAACTAAGGCCTTTGAACATCTTAAAGAGGCAATGTGCCTAGCATCGGTCTTAACTATGCCAGACTTCACAAAAACCTTTATTGTGGAATGTGATGCCTCAAGAAATGGAATTAGTGTTGTTTTAATGCAAGAAGGAAGACCCATTGCTTTTGAAAGTTGTCCAATCAAAGGAAAGTATTTGCATAAAGCTATTTATGAGAAGTAAATGTTGGCAATACTACATTCACTAAAGAAATGGCGACCTTACCTAATGGGAAGACACTTCAAGGTAAAAACTGATCATGATAGTCTTAAATACTTTTTGGAACAAATACTATCTTCAAAAGAGCAACAAAAATGGGTCACAAAGATGTTGGGTTATGACTTTGAAATCATCTACAAGAAAGGGAAGCTAAATTTTGTTACAGATGTACTCTCAAGAAAGGATGAAGAGGTGTAAATATTGTTTTGTGCCATTTATATTATCCAACTAGATTGGATAACCGAAGCAAGGGAGGAATGGAAGAATGACGAAGAAATGTGGGCACTCATTCAAAAGTTGCAGCAAGATCCCAATACATATGATAGATTTAGTTGGAAAAATTATTCCTAATGGTACAAAGATCACTTATATCTTTGTAATAATTCCCTACTAAAACAAAAGATTCTTTTGGAATTGCACACCTCTCCCGTAGGAAGACACTCAGGATTTTTAAAAACTTACCACAGGGTGAAGAAAGATTTTTTTTGGGATGGCCTTAAATCTGATATTCAAAAGTTTGTGGCAGAATGTTTGGTTTGCTAGCAAAATAAAGTTGAGAAAATTAAGACTCTAGGTTTTCTACAATCTTTACCCATTCCAAGTCAACGTTGGGAGGAGGTTTTAATGGATTTTATCACAGGTTTACCTAAGTCCAAAGGAAAGAGTGTCATCATGGTGGTAGTTGATAGAATTACCAAGTATGCACACTTTTGTGCATTTATCTCATCCATTTAAAGCAAGTACAATTGCTACTGCATTTATGGAAACAATTCAAAAGCTACATGGAAGCCCAAAGATTATTGTAAGCGAAAGAGATACCATTTTCACTGGAAATTTTTGGACGGAATTATTTTCTTGTTTGGGTACTCAACTAGCCCATAGCTCATCTTATCATCCTCAATATGATGGGAAAACTAAGATAGTGAAAAAATGTTTGGAACGATAGCTTCGTTGTTTTTTTATCTCATAAACAAACACAATGGGTCAAGTGGTTACCTCTGGTTGAATGGTGGTATAACACTTCCTTCCATATTGCAGCAAAAATGATCCCATTTATGGCACTTTATGGATATCATCCACCGTCCATCACATCATATTTAAGAGAAAATTATAAGGTTCAAGCAGTGGAAGATCACATTAAGCATCAACAACAAGTTCTCCAACTCTTAAAGGATAACTTAAATTTGGCACAAAATTGAATGAAACAACAGGCAGATCAACAACGTAGCGAGAGAAGTTTTGATGTATATGAGACTGGGTATTTTTACGGCTACAATCATACAAACAAATGTCCCTCAAGAAGGATAATAAATTATCACCAAAGTAATATGGTCCTTACAAGGTGTTGAAAAATATTGGTACTATGGCATACAAATTGAAGCTTCTTGCTTGTTCTCAAGTGTAGCTAGTTTTCCATGTTTCATGCTTAAAGAAGGTTATAGGTGAAAAAATTCCAGTTCAAACAATATTTCCAGTACTTGATGAGGAAGGAAGAATAATATTGGAATCGGAAGCAGTCACGGAAACAAGAAATCGATATCTACGAAACCGATCAATTTCAGAGTATCTCATCAAGTGGAAGAACTAACCCACTGAAGATTCCACATGGGAGGATGAGAATTTTATACAGAAGCATCCATAACTACTCAAGTGTTGAGGAAAAAACTTTTTTGTAGGAGAGGGGCATGTTAGGTCCCTATATTACATGTGTCATCCCTTATTGTTGTTAGTGTAGCCCCATTATTGTTATTGGTGTACCCTTGTAGTCCCCATATTGTTACAATTGTGCCCCATAAAACCCCACTATTGTTATTGTTGTGCCCTTAAATTATTATTGTTAGGTCGTCTAGGATTATATTGTGACCCCATTGACTCCTATATACAGAAATGAGGTTTTTCATTTGAATCATCCAAGAATTGTTTATTTATGTAATGTAAAGGAGGTTTCCCCCTCGAGTGGCTGAATTCTAAGGCGTTGACCTCTCTTTTCTTCTATTTTTGGAGCTGGTTTCATAACATTTGTTGAGCCAGAAGAGGCTACTTAGAGGTTTTTGGGTCTTCTGAATTCATTGGAGTAGTTTGAAGAGCCATTGGAGCACTGTAGGTGCATGTAATTAGAGAATCGACCATTAATCCAAAGACAACCTAACCATTGAAGTAGGTCCATGGAGATGTAACCCAGGAGGGGTGAACTCCATTATCAGCTATTGTGAAATGTGTTTTTTGTGCTTTATTTCTCTACAATTTACTTCTTGTACATGTGTTTTTAACAACTAATTAACTCATGAATTGATCATAAAAAAAAACACAAAACTTGACACATAAACCCTCACATAATTGACTAATTTGAGGCGATCCTAAACACACTTATTTTAACTGATGAGGGATCTAGAAAAACAAAGCTAGTTTTCCCATATTCAGATCATTAATGTATTGAAACAAAATATGGCATGATCATAAGGAGGCTCAAAATTTTAAAGGTAGGAAAAATTTTGGAGGGTGTTGTAGCAAAGATAACACTAACCCAAACCTAAGGATGAGGATGGGAAGGTTCCAATCCCTATGACCAATGACCATTAGGCTGAAGAATGGATATGGAATATAGGAAATGATGGAAACTGGTATGTATGCAATATCATGGGCACACTACTTCAATTAGAGCCTCCCCACTAGTGTCATTCCTATAACCATAAGGCCTTAGAGGAGGTCCCACTAGACTAGGATCAAATGCTATCCTTCTAGATGAAGTGAGGGAAAAATAACACACTCAATATCAATCAATTATCTAGATAACCCCTTGATTCACATTAGTATGCCCCAAAATAGTAAGTCAAAGTAAAAGATTACAAAATTTTTAAAGTACTTGTCGATGGATGACTCACATTACTTCAAGGGGGAATTTCAGATGGGAGAAAGATATCTAAACGAAGAATATAGGTGGCTTGACCATGGCATCATGTAAAGTTTTGATTAATAGGGTTGATGGCTATTTATTTGTCCAAGGAGGAGAAAAATTCTCCTATGGGGATACCTGCTTTTCGGTGGATAACAAGTCCATAATGCACTACACTATTATTGCATGGACAATTTTGTTGGATCATGCTTTTGATGTTGGCCGTCCAAGGGAATATAATAGTGGACATCTTTTGAGGCCCTTTTATTCCCTACTCAACTCCCTTCCCATGTTTCATTCTTCAATTGGGTTTTTTCTTTGTTTGACAATGAGCTATGCACAATTTTTTTGAGTTAGTCCTTGGTTGCATCCCTTGCTACTATAACCATATTTTAATACCATAAAGGGTTTCCTGAATGTTGACTGATTCATTATGCTTAAGTGTTGGTTGAGTTGGGAGTTTGGTCTAGTTGTTTTCACTACAAGAATGACCCTATATTAACTATCTTCACTAATCTATCTACCGACATTTGGAAGGGGTAGGGTCAAACCTATTTTGAAATAATTCTTTCACTACTTAGCTTTCACTAGTTAATAAGTTTAGGGTCATTTTTTAATCATTTTTTTGCGCCTATAACTTTATTCTCCTTCACCTTAGATTGGTTTTTCATACTAGCCCAAATTTAAGTCCTAACTCTCCCAGTTTCATTGCTAAAATGGCAGGGTCACCCAACATTTTGGTTAACTATTTATGAGTATTTTGAACTCATGTTGTTTCTAGTCTCCTCTTTTTTCACTTCATATTTACATTACACTCACATTATTTCGGATTACATGCATATATTTGAATCTTATGTGCAACATTTTATTCTTACAAGTATTCCTCCAAACCCTAGTCTACATTTTGTGCTATTATAACAACATCATTTGGTATTCTTTATATCACTAGCTTGAAATATTTTCATTTACTCTTAATATCTCTATAAATTTTTTAATATAGCACTAATATTGTAGGTTTTAACCCTGTACAGAAATTATCTGCAAACGAATCTTAAAAACAGAAAATAAACAATAGCGAGAGCATAAAACATAAAATAGATATACACAGATATTTTCCCCTGGATCCCAAATCAGGACGACTAGCTTGATTTTTCATTATATTCCTTTTAGTGTTTCAAAAAATATATATACATGTCGAAGCATACATAAACCCTAATCCATTAACCCTGGATTAGAACATAATCGTAGTTCCCTTGACCGGATCTACAAAATACCAGGGGCCGAAAACCATCATGCCCCAAAACCATGGGCGGGTCCGCCCACCTAAAAATAAGGACCAATTTTTTTTTCCTGGAGCGTTGCCCTGGGCCTTGAATAAGGGGGGCTTCTGCCCCCCCTGTGACCCCCCTACTGCGCCCAACATAACATACAAGGAGTATTATCACCCCCCTTGTGACCCCCCTACGCATGACTAGTCGTGGAAATAATATAACACATACCCAACATTCTCCCACTTTTTGTTTTCTTTCCGCAGGGAGCCACAGGAGAGCTTCGTCATTAGCCTAGATCTACAACACCCATTTTTTCTCTACACCAAGAGAACTTCTGAGTGCTCACGGACTTCGTCAATGCATCTACAACATTATTCAAGGTGTCCACCTTTACCAGCAACACCCTTTTAGCCTCAACCATATCTCTCACAAAGTGATATTGAACATCAATGTGCTTTGTCTTTGAATGATAAGTAGGGTAATTAGCCAAGAAAATTTCACTTTGGCTATCACAGTATATCCTTATAGCTTGCTGCACCAACCCCATACTTGAGCACAATCTCTGTAACCAAATTGCTTCTTTGCTTGCATGAGTGGCTGCTATGTATTCTGCCTCTATAGTTGAAAGAGCCACTACAGACTGCCTTTTACTCATCCAACTGATTGCACCTCCAAATAGGTTAAACACATACCCACTTGTAGATCTTCTATGGTCCAGATCTCCAACCCAGTCTGCATCAACAAAACCACGAATGTCCAACACTCTTTCCAATCATGGTCTTCCCTGGTAGCACAAGCCACAATCACTAGTGCCACGCAAATATCTGAAAACCCGCTTCACTGCTATCCAATGCTCCTTCCCTAGGTTTGACATAAACCTGCTCAATACTACCATTGCATGTGCAATGTCTGGTCTAATACATACCATTGCATACATCAGGCTACCCACTGCACTTTCATATGGAACACGAGACATATCCTCCTCTTCTTCTTGTGTCTTGGGACATTGTTCAACAATGAGATTTTTACCTACATGAATTAGAACATTCACCTGTTTACTATCCTGCATATTGAACCTTTGCAATATATTCTTGACATACTTCCTCTAGTTTAACCAGAGCTTCCTCTTTTCCCAATCTCTCTTAATTTCCATGCCCAAAATATAGTTTGCAACACCAAGATCCTTCATGTCGAATTTGGAGAACAATTGCGTCTTCAAATCTTGGATAATTTCTTTTTCATTTCCAATCAACATATCATCCACATACAATACCAAATAAATAACACGGTCACAAATTAATTTAAAATAAACATAGTGATCCTCCTTGCTTCCGGTGAAGCCAAGTCCCCGTATATAGGTATCAAATTTCTGATACCACATCCTTGGTGACTGTTTTAACGTATACAAAGACTTCTTTAACTTGCATACCATTTCTTTCTTCCCCTTCACCATAAAGCCTTCAGGTTGTTTCATGTATATCTCCTCTTCCAGATCCCCATGAAGAAATGCTATCTTCACATCCATCTGTTCTACCTCAAAATAAAATGCAGCAGCAACATATAAAAGTAATCTAATAGAAGTAACTTTGGAAACAAGAGAAAAAATATTACCAAAATAAATTCCCGACACCTGGTAATAACCTTTTGCTACCAACCTAGCTTTGTATTTCTCCACCTTGCCTTCTACATTCATCTTCTTCTTTGTCTGGTTTTCCACCAGAGCCTTAAATTCTTTAAATCTATCAAAGACTTCAGATTTCTTCCTCAAGAAATATATCCATGTATTCCTTGAGAAGTCATCTATGAATGACACATAGTACACAGACTTACCCAGTGATGGAACCGACATAGATCCAAACACATCACTGTGCACAAGCTCTAATATCTTGTTTTCCCTCTTAGCACTAGAAGGAAATATCACCCGATTCTACTTCCCATATACACAATGTTCATAGAAATTGAAATCCAGAGAACTATTAGACATACCTTCTACCATACCATTTCCATGTAGTATCCGAAGGCCCTTCTCTCCAATATGTCGAAGCCTTTGATGCCATAGCATGGTCTTTTCTCCAGAGATCGCTAGGCTTTCCGCTCCACTTTCGGGAACCATAGAACTGTTGCACCCATCAATAATAGTGCTACCCTGAAGCTTGTACAGAGTTCCAATTTGAACTCCCCACATTAATACCAGTGCTCCCCGAACCATCTTACAAGCATCTTTATCGAACACTATTTTTACACATGTATCATCCATCTTGCTTACAAAAATCATATTTCTAGCCAATGCAGGAATGTGTAGAACACCAAGAAGTGTTCTAATCCTTCCACCTTGCATCTTCAGTTTGAATTTTCCACGTCCGACGATTATGGCCTTCCTATCATCACCTAAGAAGACATCACTGCCATCATATTTCTCATACTCGCAGAACCACTCCCTATGGGGAGTGAAGTGAAAGGATGGACCCGAGTCAATCAACCATGACTCATGATCTACATGTGTATTTGAAGAAGAAGCCAAATACACATCCCCACCTTCATCCAAGGTGGTTTTTGCCTTTGCAAAATGAGCATCGTCGGATCCCTTTCCTTTCTCAGGATTTTTAGATCTGCAGTCCTTTTTGTAGTGCCCTTCCTTTCCGCATTTTGAGCACACCTTTACAAAATTTCCAGGAGATTTAGATCTCCCACTCGAAACCTTATTCTTGTTTATGTTCTGGGACCTTCCTCGTACAGATAAGGCATCTCCATTCCAACCCTCCATATTTCACTGTCTCATTTCCTCCAACAGCAAGGCTGAGACAATGTCATCAAAATTCAAGGTAGTTGTATTGCTACCTATTGTAATAACCATATTGTCCCACGAGTCTGGTAGAGAACACAACAAACTGATGCACTTATCTTCATCTGAGATTTTAATATCAATAGATGACAACCGACTTACCACAGTATTGAAGGCATTCAGATGCTCTATCACTGAGTCTCCATCCTTCATCCTCAAGTTATACAACTTTTTCCGTAGGAAAAATTTATTCACCAGAGACTTAGATTGGTACAAAGTCCCAAGTTTGTCCCACAAATTCTTCGCCGTAGCTTCCCCAGATACATTAAAAAATACTGAATCTGAGACACACAACCGTATTGTGCTCTTCACCTTCCGATCCAACTTTTTCCAGTCTTCATCTGACATTGCCATTGGTTTAGTACTTGGATCTACCGCGGTCCACTGGTCTTTATCCACCAGCAGATCCTCCATCTTGAGCTTCCACAACTCAAAACTTTGACCATTAAATTTCTCAATCTCTATCTTTCCATTGCTCGCCATCTTCTTTCACCGCAAGAATCAATCCCACAGATCTCCCACTGAACAGGGTCTACCATAGGCCCGAGTAAAAAACCCCTCAGCAGCAAAGACATCCCCTTGAAGCCAAAACAATTCTGATACCAAATGTAGGTTTTAACCAGGTACATAAATTATCTGCAAACAAATCTTAAAAACATAAAATAAACAATAGCGAGAGCATAAAACATAAAACAAATATACACAGAGATTTTCCCCGAGATCCCAAATTGGGACGACCAACTTTATTTTTCATTATATTCATTTTAGTGTTACAACACATATATATACACGCCGAAGCATACATAAACCCCAATCCATTAACCCTAGATTAGAACATAATTGTAGTTCCCTTGACCGGATCTACAAAATACCAGGGGCTGAAAACCATCATGCCCCAAAACCATGTGCAAACCCATGCACAAAACCATGGGTGGGTCCGCCCACTGAAAAATAAGGACCAAAATATTTTACTCGGGGCGCTGCCCCGAACCCCGAACAGGGCGGATGTCGCCCCCTCTATCACTCCCCTGCTACACCTGGCACAACGTACAGGGCCTGCTGTCACCTCCCCCCCCCCACGCGTGACTAGTCGTGGAAATAATATAACACATACCCAACAAATATAATAAATGATTACACCACATATTATATTTACAAACTTATATCTTCACAATTGTAATTTGTTTTTAGGATCATAGAGTCAGCTAGTTTCTTACTTTAGACACACTCTTACTTATTTATGTAGCTTGTTTCCCACTCTCTCCTACTCAACTTTTTTTCTTGAAGATGGGTCTTGGTTTAGAATTGAAACATCAACAAGCACAAAATTCTACTGTGGAACAATTTCCGACATCACTACAAAAATATCTTCACCACAAAAATCTTCAAACAACATCATTTTGTTTCTAAATTGGTGGATTTGTAGAGTTGTTTGTGTTTTGATGTGGATACTTGGACCTACATATTGCCCTAATACTTTGGTTACACAATCAATTATACTCTTCCTCAACATTGATACTTGGTGCAATTACCAGACAATGCTATATCCCCTGAGTTTTCACTTGTCACACTATCACTAACAATCGTTTCCTTCTCTTAAAGGCTTAGCAATTCTAACAATTTGTATCTCTACCTTTTTTATAGTGATTTTGTTAAAGTGATCTATTTTAAGTTTTCCCTAATTCCACATATAGTCGTGCACTCAAGTAATTTGGGTATAGACCTTTCATTCTCTAACACAATTTCTCAATTTATTATTCACACTTTAGTATAAGCTCACTGCATTTTGAGCTAAGTATGAATTTGTCTATGTTTCTAGTGATTGATGGGTATATCAAAACTCCTCCTTGTTGATATTGATTGTATGGATACACATATTGCAGGGAATTTTGCATTATGTTATTGTGACAAAATTTATGTTTTTATCTACTAAATGCATATCAATGTCACCATCCATATTTATTGAGCATGTATTGACTCATTGAATATCTACTCACTTTTTGTTTAGGTTTCTGTTGAGAGTTTTAATTGGTGAATTAAAGCTCTTAATATTTAATTGACAATCCAGGCTCGTAAACACGAGCTGCGCTGCACTTCTTGATTTAGTTTGTAGGTCAGAGCTTTAAGGTTTCCTTTATAATGACCAACTAAGGAATAAAACACACAAATTCTTGTGAATAAATGACTTTTGAAAAGGGAACCCCGCCAAATAATTAAATTCAATTTTAAAACTTAAGATCTCTATTAAATCGATCCAATTATGCTGTTTAAAAGAAAATGCACTTAAGAAAAACCCTAATTTTTATTGCAAATGAAATTTGAACTTTTAAGTAAAGAATTGCAAACTTAATCTATTTAACCACAACTCAATCTAAACAAACTTGAAACTGAAATCTCAAAATTAATCCTTGCATTAAACCTTTGAAATTGAAAACCCTAAAATGGTAGTAGCTCCACATACACAAACTTCAATGCTTCCTTCAACAATAAACATAAGAGAATGGTGGCTAAGTATTGATCTAAAAATTCTGCTCTTAAGGAAATATGCACTCACTCAATCAAATAACTCAACTTTGCTTCCTACAATTTAAATTCCTAAACACTCCTGTAAATGATCTTTAGTCTACTTCACCAAACCCTAGATTCTATGAAAGACACAACAAACTTTCAAAATTATATTTAATCACACAAGGAACATAATAAAGGAAACTCAAGAAAATGATGTTGCTACTCTATAAACCAATCAATATTCAATTTTCACTTTAATTGTAAACCTATCTTAAACCTAATTTATTCATTTATTCAACAAATCGATCTCAAGCAATTGGCTAATTGGGATTTAAATCTACCTAGAACTTGCTTCTAGCTATGACAATATCAAACTCAAAAATTAAATCAAACCTTGACACACTAGAATCTGAAAGTGATGCAGGAGCATCCTGCTTGATTTTCATTAAAATATTATGTAATTAGGGGGTGATGTATTTTTAATTATTTTATAAATTATTATGCTCATTTTTAATAAATTAAGAGAGAAATATTTGAGTGCGAGGTTTATTGTAAATATTCTCTTAATAAATTGAGGATATGAGTGGAATTGGTTTGGGTAGATATTTTAGGGATTAGAAATTCCTTAAATGGAACTTAGTTGAGTCAAAGAAGGGATGAATATATTTTAGGATTTAGTTGAGATTTCTGTGGAGGAAATCATGGATTCAAATTAATCCATAATTATGTATAAATATGAAGCTTGTGTGAGGATGGAGAGAGAGAAAGGCACAGAGAGATAGAGAGAAATGGTGTGAGAGTTTATGTAAAGGGTCAAGAGCCGAGAGGCCAACAATTTTAATATTTGGCCAAGGAAGGGTTTGCATTTGTAAATTTCTGGTTGTATTTTATGCAATTATTTTGTTTACTGTTTGGCTCTCTTTGCATATGTATTTTAAATTAAGTCTAAGTAGACTTTTTTGAAGATTGATTGAGGATTTCATGTAAGGAGAACACACACTCTATTATTATGCACAAGGTCCTGTTTTGTGCAAAAACCTTGCATCATTTGGTATCGGAGCCCAAAGATCTAATTAATCTATGCAGCCACGGATGAGAGATCAGTGCGTTGTAAATGCAGTAGACAAGTTCAACTATTGGAGGTCGAATTAATTACTGGGCAGTGTTTTATTTGCTGGAAGCTAAATTCCTTGCTAGGTTGAGTTTTGTGTTGGGCCAAGACTATTTTTTGGAAAACGAATCAAATTGCCGGAAGGTCAAAATATTTTACTGAATGTGAGTTAGAGGAAGAAATGACGAATCATATGCTAGGAACTGTTGTGGATAGCCTCGGGGACTCTCTCCTCATATTTTCAAATTTCATTCATATTTTGTTTGCCATTATTTTCTACTTGGTATCAGAGTTGAATGTGAACCTGTGGAAGACATGGAAGGGCCTGAGAATAGGCGTGTCAATATGTGTTGTGAAGAGGTGCTTTCATAGCCTATGTGTGTGCTCTATGCAACGAAAATGATGGAGTGGCCTGCATGTTTGTTTGTGGTGTCATTATCTACCTACAGCTTCGGTGGTGCCTGTAGCTAAGGGGCCGAAGTCTGTATCTGAGATCGAAGACAACCTCCAGTTCAGAGTGGTGTCGTGGATCTGGAGTTTTTTGTTCATGCCTTTGCGTGAGGGAAACATTGAAGCATGGAGCAATCTGTTGATAGTGATTTGTGTTCTTTGGAATCCAGTTTTGATCAGATTTAAGTGAATTGATTTGGATCCAAAGTACTCCAATGGAGAATGTGAAGGTGAGGGCAACAACGTGGTGCCTGTCTGCGTGAGGATTGTTAAGGCAACGGAAGTGTGTAGTGTGGGGAGTGGATGTGTGGTGTGCAGCGGTCAATTTGCAGTGTTCGATCAACATTCGAACAACGTCGCCCAACGAAAGCAGCAATGTGGTGCCTAAATTCAACATGATTTTGTTTTTTTAGGAGTTTGGAGTAATCTGTTCATTATTGAATTTGTGTAGGCCACCATCTATATCATATCAGAAGCATTGGATCATGATCCCGCCGCTGAGAAATACCATGAGTGATATGTGTAGTGGCTACATGGGGTGCAACAGTGAAGAACAATGAAGTTTACTGTGGAATTTGTTTTCAATAGACCATCGCTTCCTCTCGCTGAGACTAGATCCGTTGACAATGAATATCCTTACGAAATTTGATTTAAAGGAGGAGGTAGCTGCTAGTGAAGCGAGCGCCATGAAGAAATCTACAATGGTAATGCTAAGCCCTCGCCTAAACTCCGTGTCAAATTTGGGGATAACAAGCAACGTTAATTCACACACAAGACTACGAGTTTTCTGGTGAAAGCTACAGAAACGTGCCCGTACTCCTTCTCAGATAAGCCTACCAAAAGTGAATTTGGTCACGGTATAAGTTTCTCTCATAAAACTAGGCTTCAGAATTTTTGTGGCTGGAGACAATAAGATAATATCTCATTATCAGACACTACAAGGGATTAGAAAACCTTGTCTATAACCAGCCAGCAAGTGTTTTTATCTGGGAAAAAGGTACAAAATTATAACGTGTGAAGGTGGAAATGTATTGTTTTTAAATTCATCATGTAAACTGAGAATAGTGTAATTGTGAAAGAAAGCTTGGGAAGTTTCTCTACGTTGAAGTAATGTTTGAAAAAGTGCCATCAGTATCATCAGTACCATGGATAATATTTGGTACAATGATGCCATTCTCTTTGTTCTTTTGACAAATATTTTGATAATATTTTGCACTACCATATATATTGATACTTCAGAAGAAGAGTTGTAGTGCGGAAGCTCAAGAACTATCGGTGGGCACACTATGAAGGTGGTAAGTCAAATGAGTTTTTATGTTATTTAAATAACGTAAAATGGATGTGTAATTCAGGTTGAGAAGAATAGTGCTTAAGGCCATATACACTTTATGAGTGTTTCACCAAAATTCATGAGTGGGAAGAGAGATATTTTAAGAGAGATAATGAATTAAAAATCATGATTGATCATTTCTTGTAGCACATGTGAAAGTGTTCACATTGTTCTGTCCCAAAGATAGTGCAGTTGGTGTTTGTTGCTACCAAAGAAATGTTGATACCACCATGTTAAAAGAAAGTTTTGGAAAATTCATATGAAGGAATTATTTTTGTGCATTGAAGAGAGATGGTGTTGCATGAGAACCATCACTGCAAAGAAGGAGCTGCATGAAAGTACAGGGAAAATATTTGCACTAAGAGGATGAGCGTGTTGAAGAGGTTATGGTCTGAAGGGAATTCAAATATTCACAGTGATAAGAACGACACAGAAGAGTGAAATCCGGAGAGTTGAGATTGCAACGAAAAGGTTTATTAAATAACCTTGAAGGGAGCATAAGGTATGATAATTCAAAAAAGTATTTTTGAAGGTTGAAAATTAAATGGCTTATTTATTTTCACCATAAAATAAATCTTGGGAAAAGTGAATTACATTTCGATTTAAAGGCTTAAGTATCATGAGTGATAATGGGAGATGATGTAATGATATTTTTATAAGAATGAAGTATGAGAGAGAATTGGTAACGGGAAGATTTCACATCATGAGAATGTTGGATGTTCATTGGTATGTTGTGTAACTTTAATTAGAGTCAAAATATCCACTATTATAATTATTGGGTCCAGCCTTGAAGTTAAATCAGATGTTAAGGTCAAATGAAAATTTGGATAGCTTGAGTCAAGTTAAACCATAAAGTTATTGTACAAGAAGGTGTATTTTTCATCCAAGATGAAGAGTTTATGTCAAGTCTAGAGTCAAAAAGTCTTAAATCAAGTCAAAGGTTTGAATGTAATTGGGTGCATGATTGGCGAAGCCTGAGACCCAAAGAGTTGGTCATTGTAACACAAGCATTACTGAAGTTGTTGTTTGCAGCAAAGAGGAGCAAGAGTGTTGCCAGAAATGATTCCAAGATAGAGAAACGCAAGAGGTCAAGCGCAGGAAGATAGCTTATATTGTTGGATGGCAAGTAGGAAGGCTTGCTGAAAAGGGGATTTGAATGAAATCCACAAGTGAACAAATGAAGTACACAAATGAGGAAAAGATGACTGTTGATGGTCATTTTAGAGGTTCTGAGAAAGACCTCAACCGAAGAAAGAAGAAGGAAAATGCCAAGGCAAATGGCTTATGTAAGCAGTTGATTGATGAAGAATATGAGCGGGAGAAAGATGAGATAATAGTTCACCTTGAGTTATTGATGTAATTGTTGCAGAGAAATAAGAAAGACTAGAGACATGGTTGGACCATGAGGAAGAAAGTGAAGTGTCAGAGGCTACACGCAAAGAGGGAACAACAAGTAAACATACAGTAAATAGAAGAGCTAAGGAAGCTCGAGTAGATGATGAGTGTGCAATTGAGATGTGAAGAACTTAGAGAGACTGAGTTGAAAATGGAAGTTTCCATTTATGGCCCAGAACAGGGTGAAATTCTGGGCGGAGAGATCAATGAGAAATATCTCATGAACTATTGGAATAGTTCAGAAGAATTGGAAGATATGTTGACAAGAGAAGCAGATGAGGCTATGAAGCCTTGTATTTTTAAATCTCACAGTTTATGTATGTTTGCAGGATGTTCGGAAGATGGTGGATAGTCTGGTGAAACTGTCACAAAGATGAATGAAACTCTTAAGGTGAAGTATGAAGGAGGATGCCTTTCAGAGGAGGAAGGTACTGATTTGTTGCAGTAGGAAGAAATCATAAATGAATTCTTGTTTGGTGTAAGAAAACCATTTGAAGTTGTTATGGAGCAGAAGCATAATGAAAATGCCGAAGTGATATTCCAAGGAGGTAAACAAATGAATTTTTTTAATGAAATTGTTGACAGAATTTTGCAATGTGATGATACAGAAACCGGGATAACTCAGGAGGATTTCCAGAAGAAGAATGAAACTGGGAATGAAGGTTGTGTTGAAATGCTAGAAAGATTTCACATGGAAATAGAGTTCTTGGAATGATGGCTTAAGGAACCTGAAGGGGAGATGAAACTTGCAGAACCTGATACAGAAGAGATTGCAGTTGTTGTGCATGATAGGGATGAAATGTTTTTAACATTTAGAGAGTTGAGTGAATGTTTTAACTCTTCAAATAATAATGTGGCTCAAGGTACAGAAAACAACATTAATAAATATGATGTTGAAATCAGAGAAATTGAATAGAAAGCATTTGAAGATGAGATGCAAGACCAGGAGCAGCAAGAAAGTTATGTTCTTAGAGACATAAGGAAAATAAAAGTATTGATCCAGCAGGATAAAGATGAAAGCAGCTAGCAATTCGAAACATAATCTACTGAAATCCAGGAAGTATATGATGAGAGATTGGTGCTTGAAGCATCAAAAAAGGCTGAAAGGTCTTATATTTTTAAAACTAATAGTTTGTTGATGAATGCAAGTACAACACCGGATGAGAAATTTGTTACTATAGGAGAAATCCATGATTATAGTTGTGATCAAGGAGAAGTTCTTGATTATTCTTCACTTCATAAAGTTGATTGTTTAGCGCAGATGGAGATGGAAGCATCAAACAAAGAGGAATTACTCCACGGAATTGGCGAAAGAAATTGTTGGAGAGGCTGATGGAATCTGGTTAATAGAATGAGTGATGCTGATGTAAAGCCAGTTTGAGATTCTTTCAAAGTTTGGAGACTAGAAGAATGGGTATCAACATTTCTACATGAGTCTGTAACTTTCGAAATAAAGATGATGTGGTATGGAAAAGCGAGAGTTACATTCAATAGTATTTTAAAATACTATTCTGGAAATTCTGTGCGAATTTACAAAATGGAGTTGATACTTTAAAAGACCAGCGACAAAAGAGAGTTTGGAATCCTCGAGGGAGCAAGTTATTTGAGACTTGTGGCTGTCACATTATTACATAAAAGTGGCAGAACTCATAGACATGAGTCTATGGAAAATTCTCTACATGGGGAGTCTCATGCAGGAGCATCCAGCTTGATTTTCATTAAAATATTGTGTAATTAGGGGGTGATTTCTTTTTAATTATTTTATAAATTATTATGCTCACTTTTAATAAATTAAGAGAGAAATATATGAGTGTGAGTTTTATTGTAAATATTCTCTTAATAAATTGAGGATATGAGTGGAATTGGTTTGGGTAGATATTTTAGGGATTAGAAATTCCTTAAATGGAATTTAGTTGAGTCAAAGAATGGATAAAGATATTTTAGGATTTGGTTGAGATTTCTGTGGAGGAAATCATGGATTCAAATTAATCCATAATTGTGTATAAATATGAAGCTTGTGTGAGGATGGAGAGAGAGAGAGGCACAAAGAGATAGATATAAATAGTGTGAGAGTTTATGTAAAGGGCCGAGAGGCCAACAATTGTAATATTCGGCCAAGGAAGGGTTTGCATTAATAAATTTCTGGTTGTATTTTATGCAATTATTTTGTTTGCTGTTTGGCTCTCTCTGCATATTTATTTTAAATTAAGTCTAAGTAGACTTTATTGAAGATTGATTGATGATTTCATGTAAGGAGAACACACACTATTATTATGCGCAAGGTTCTGTTTTATGCAGAAACCCTGCATCAGAAAGCAAGATACATGCATTAAAATTTAATTGAAACTATTTTTATTCATTGAATCTGGAAATTAAAATTACTGACACGCTGCTATGGAAATAAAAATTATGTTTAATTGTCACACCAAGCAGCTACAGGCATTTGACTGTAACGAAAAATACTCTTATTCAATATTCAAATTAAAATCGATTGACACACATTCCTATTGAAATTGAGACTGGATCTAATTGTTAAACTAAGTCCTATCAAATTTATTGCTCCGAAAAACAAACTCTATTATTTTTTCTATGATTTCAAAGTCACCCCTCAAGCCAAATAAATCAACACGTTGTAGTCTATTATCACTCAGATTTTCCTTGAAGTTGTTGGGAAGAGGAAAGGGGTCTGAGGTAACCACAAAGCAATCTTTTAGGTACAAAATCTAGCCAATCTGTACCCAGAGAGGGCTCTCTCTGTAAAATTTAGCTTTGTTTTAGAAGATATTAGGCTAGTTATAAAGTCCAAGGGTTTTGTTTGAATTTAGGTGGTGGAATTCGATAGCTGAGGGAAATATTGAGTAGTTCAGGCCATTGGGCTATGGAGTCAAAAAGATGCCTTCACTGGATTAAGTTTCTAAACAAAAGATGGTTTCACAGGGCAAGATAATCAAACAGGGAAAAACTATAGATCTTTAAAGTGAATGAGATGGAATTAAAATGGATGAAAGGCAATTAAGAATCTTTCAACACATTCAAAGAGGGAAATTGAGTGATTATCAATAAAGAGCATTTAAGTATTCTTTACTAAATAATCAAAATGCATAAACTAGAGAAATAGGAGCAATTAAGAATTCACTGTTTAAACTAGTTTAGAAGAAAACATTTAGAATAACAATGATTAAAATCAGATTACACTTAAGCACTTTCTGATTTATTCCTTTTCATTAATCATTCAGAAATGAAACACAGTGATATAATAAACAGATATAAAGACTTTAAAACACAAGAGAAAGATGACTTATTGATCCGTAGTCTGACACATGAATCCTGTAAAATAGTCTTTCGCATCAATTCATCATCCAGCTAGCCACAAAAAATTTCTCCAACAACACTTTATTCCAAAATAGTCAATGTTACAACAAAGTCTAAGAATCCACCCCCAATACTCCGATTAAGGGAGTATTTATACAAAATATCTCATAAAAACTTGAGATATAATCTAGGATGACTCATAAGTATTATACAATAAATTAGAGACAGATGGTCTCGAAGATAAGAAAAAATGATAACTGATGTTGTGTTGTTTCCTTCTTTTGAGAATGTGCTGGAGGCAGGCCCTATCCTTTGGCTCATTGTTGTCCTCTTCAGTAACTCTGTGATGGCTGCTCCGTTTTACTGATACTCTTTGACTGTTCTGATACACTTTTACCTCTATTCATCCTTTTATCCTTATTATCATGACTTAATGTAGTACATAATCAAAAATTCATGTAAGGATAATTTTACAAAAGTTCTAGCATGTCTTCCCACCATTTATCTTCTGGTATCCTGGTCCTTTGCATCTTTCTGAGAGTTTCATCAGTTTCTGTATACCTAAATAAAGTAGGTTGAACTGGGAACAAATTCTTTACCTCATGCTCGAGATAAAACAAATTTTCCAATCTGTCATGAAGATTTTTTCCTGTAGTTAATGCTGCTATTGATGAACTAGTTGAGGTATTGGCCTGATTGTCAGCATGCTTGTCTAATTTTTCAATGTAAATTTCAAGGTCCGTTAATTTATCCACTGAAACTAAAGGACTGGGCAATCCTTTATTTAACAAAATATCAAATTTCTTCAGGAAGGCAATGATTTCTTCTTGCATGTCAGAGCATCTTCGTTCTAAATTCTGCATCAGAGTTCTTTTGGCAAAAACTCTCTTTATCTCCAAAATTTTGCATGTTCTGTCTTGAATACCAATTTCTTCAAGTTTATGCTTGTTCTGAGTATTTAAAAAGTGGATAAGTCTATCAACTTCTTTAGGCATGTTTCCCAATTCTTCTCTTGCTCTTAGGATTTCTTCCAGAGCCAATTTGACCAAATCATTATGTTCATACATTATTAGAATTGAGGGCCAGACATATCTTATTGATTGGATGATGTTGTCCCAAAGAATTTCATTTATTTCCTTTAAAGGCTTCTCCAATGTGAGATCCTTTTCCAATGCTTTGACTAATTTTTATAATTTGTTGACCTCTCTTGTTTTATCTGCAACATTCATCTTTGAGAGGTCATATTTCTGTTCCAAAGTAGTGAGTTGCACCTTTGTTCTCTGTAGCTCAGTAACTTGGAGTTTCAATTCCTCCATTGACTTTATTAACTCTTTTGTACTCAAATTTGAAGTATTTACCCGTGACAATTCTGTTGGCTGACTTGTTGTTGTAGTACCTATAATTACCTCTGTTGTAGATGCTGGAACACTAGGTTGTTTATCCTTCAATGCCTTTTCAAGTTCTTTTTCAGTTTCATTGAGTTGCTCATTCAATTTCAAGAGCAAGTCCATTAATTCTTCTTCAGAATTTTGTTTTATGATTTCAGCAGTCTGGGGATGTCTTGAGGCTGGTAACTTCAATTGTTTCCTCAAAGCTGCAATATCATCATCCTTTTTCTTAATCAAAGCTTCTATACCCTTGACATCCTTGGGATTATGACCCAAACCAATAATAATTTCCTCCAAAGTTTTAATCCTGTTGTCCTTAGCCTAAGAAGAGGCTTTTTCAAGACTTAATTGAGCATTAGTATTTTCCAAAGAATCCTGCAATTTCTGGGTCATCATTGATTTATCCGTCAGAGTAGAATAAATCATCTCACCTATCTATTTATGTAGCTCAATTTGATCCAAAGGATGAATATCCTTTGCTATGACTTCAAAGTTAGTTCTGATATAGTCTGCAGCTGTTTGAGGTTGCTGCACTTTGGGTTTGAAGTGACTCATTAGCATTTTACCCTGTTGAATGTCATAGGCTGACATCAATCTCTGTTGATTCTTAGGAGCCATCTTCAAACATTGATTGTACACTTGAAGTTTGAGAGGATCATTTCTGGCCTTGATATTTATGAATGTTATTTTAATGTCCCAGGCATCTTTCACTGGTGGTTTGAAAGATGACACTTCTGCACTTTGCTGCCTTTGCAGCTCTTTTCTCTATAAAGTAGTGGATGTCCCACTAATTGTACATGTTTGCTGACTACCCAATTCCTCTTGTGTTTGATGATCAGGAATTTCATGAACAGATTCCACTTCTAGAAGAGGATTCAATTTTTGTCTTTTAACATCATGCTATTCAGAAGATCCACTGACAGGATTAGCTGCCTCAGCATCTCTCTTTTTACCCTTTTCTACATTAAGAGGAGTTTGTAAAATTGATATTTCTGCTACATTGGTATGAGTAGCAGAAACCTGTACTTGATCCTGTTCTTTTGAAGTCTGAGGTTGTTCTGTCATTGTAAATTTTTCTGTAATTTGGATATCAGCCTCTTTCTCTTTTCCTTTAGGTGCTATTGTAGCCAATGCACTGATTTCCTGTAAGTTTTGTTGTGAAGTCCCAACAGAATAAAAACCAATACCTGGTACCTGTACCTGTCCAAAAGAGTCTAAGTCAAGTATTTTTTCAAGGTCTTTCATTACATTTTCTACATTGACCTGCTCACTATCATGTTCTACCAATGTCCCTTCCATCCATTCATCCATTTTGGCATACTGTTCAATTTATGGGATTCTTTGATGAATGTATGGTGATAGTTTTTTTTTTCATTCTTCTATCACAAATAAAGCTATTTGGGTCATAAGGTACCCAATAGAAACTTTTTTGTAATTTAAGATAATCTTCTAATATTCTTTCAGCTTCCTTTCCAGCATCTCTAGAATTACAGATAAAGGGACCTAGCTGAATTTTAATCCTGAGTTGAGCCTTTTTCTTTGCATTACAAAAATGGACTATATCTGAATTTTTCATCTGCCTAAAATATTCTAATGCAAAGAGTCTCATTGGGACATATTTTGGCAACTTGAATGGGCATAACCCACACCCATATATTCTGATTTCTGTGTGATTTCGGTATAGGTACCAGTCACCTATCCGGTATTGCTTTGAGAGCTGAAGAATCTTCTTAATTTCACTATTGACCCTAGGAGGAGAGACTCGTGTCAACAAGGTGGTTGCAGGGTATACAAAAAGGTCAATAAACTCATTGTAGGAATAAGGAGAATCTTGAGAATTATGGGTGATGGCAGAACAAAAGATAATAGACTTAGGATTTCTTTTGGCATCAAGTTTTTTGACATAGAAAGGGAAACTTTCTGATTGGTAATAAAGCATGAGATGATAAATAACAGAAGAATACTTGAACACTCTTTCATTCTCTAATCTCATGAATTGATCATGGATTTTGTCTGCAATGTAGGAAGCATAGTCATACTTGACAGCAGGGGGCTGTCCAGGGGTGAAAATAGACAACAATACTAGGGTTAATTGGTCCACATATTCACTAGTATTAAAGCCCATTATAAAGGATATCATATTCAGAATAAGTCTGCCCACATCAGTGAAAAAGGTGTAACCATAAGGAGGAGGGCCTTTGGGCTGATGTTCTGGAAAAATGAAGGTTTGGCAGAGGCGACTTAATCCTTCATGGGATAATTTGGTAGATTTCTCAAGTAATTCTCCCATAGACAGGGGAGTGAGGGCTTGACCAGGTTGAAATTGAAACATCTCGTTGATAGCCTGAGCAGTTATGGGAAAAAGGACGGTGTGACTTGGGGACAAAACTGCTCTTTGGTTGGGATCATAGTTTGCATGACAGTAATGGATTATCTCAGGGAAAATGTGGACTGAGGGGAGAAGGTACATGGAAAGATTGGATTCCCATAATCCGAAAATGTCAGAACCTTTCAAGTAATTATCTCTGCAGTAGCAAAAAATTCGAAGGGGACTTTCACTGAGAACCAAGTCTTTAATTTAGAAATCTCTGTCTACTAAAGGAAAATAATCTAAGTCTTTGTGAGGGGCATTCAAGGGTGCGACATTCAGAGCCACCGGAACCTCCATTTCTGGTTCTTGTGGATTCAGAAATGAATTCGGGGTTTTTATGAAAAATAAGCAAGAATCACCAGTTTGGGAATGCACTTGTAGTTTTGGGAATTGAGGAATGAACTAAAGAGCAATTCTAAACCCTGTTTTAGTTTCTCGTGTGGAATTTAAAACAAAAACCAGGATTTTACAGAGTTTTGACAGGAATTGAGGTAAATACCTGTTTTACGGGAAATGAACAGTAATTGGAACATGTATTAACTATGGCAGACGACTTCTAAATGTTTGGCTGCAATTTTCCTTAGCAAGGTGACAGTTGATGGCGTTTGATAGTTGGTTTTGGAGTTTTCTGCATGAGACTCTAGTCGTTACACAGAATGATGAAAATGACGCGGGCATGTTTGTTTTATTTGCAAATTCAAAATGTTGGCGGGTTTTTAATTTTTTTTAATGGATGACGTCAGCAAGTACAGAGGTTTCGTCAGGGGAGGCAGGCGGTAAGCGGTTTCCATCGCACCGCTTTTGAGGAAGGGCGGTTTTGAGCGGAGGGGCAGCGATTCCATACGATGAACAACGCGTGGCACTGTACGATCCAGAAAACCGCTTGGCCATCACGCGTTATCATTCAGATGTGGATGGCTAGCGATATGGATAATAACCACTGATCTTAGATTGATTGATCGAACGGTGGTTGGGGTGACGAGATGACGGAGAGATAACGAGTGGGCCCAATGTAATTTATTTTGAATTAATCGCATCGGGGGGAAGTTAATTGGCGGAATAGGTTATTAATTAACCATGAGGGTTAATTAATCCCTTTTAAACGACAGGAGGATGCGCTTGACGATTAATAAAAAATTTAACAAATTAATCATAATTCACAGATTAATATGGTTATTTTTCAACCAAAAGGGGCGGGATATTAATTATTTGGGATATAATTAAAATAATACGGGAAAGGGTTTATTTGTATGGGGATTTAAATAATAAAATTAAAAATTAATATGAAAAAATGAACCGAAGCGCTAAGTAAAAAACATTGGTTTAATGTATTTAACTTATGCTTTTATGAATAGGGTTTTTATGAAATATTGGATGATTTTTCCAAGTAAAAAGGAATTTTACTTAGGAAAAGATTTTTTAGAAGTGAATGAATGACATGATGAATGATTTTAAGTACTTAGGCTTTTCCAATTATTGGGCCAAGGGTCCGGTCCCTCCAAAGTCCATGAAATGCCTTGAGCCCCTCTAATCTTTAAATACCTGAGTACTTTGGGGAAATTAGTGAAATTCTTAGGGAAAAATAAGAGGGGAAGTTAATAATCTGATTTTGCTTTGCTTGAAATTCTTCCAATGTATTGTCTGCCTTTGCACTTGTGATGAAAGTAAAAGATTTAACACATCTAGAGTCATTATCCATCACATGTAATTCTACAACATCATCTACCTACCCTACCTACTTTACCCTACCATTTTTTCTTCTTTATTAGGGTGCACTTAAACTGGAAAACCCTTATCACACTTTTTCTTTTACATATGAAAATCTATCCAATTCTAACCTTATTACATCCAAGGGCTCAGATTAAACTGTTGAACTCCTTTTATTCACTCTACCTATCTACTTATCTGCCAAGATTAAACAGTTTGGTCAGATTTTATTCTCTATCTCTAAAACATAAAATTGAAAGATGAAATAGCCAAGGTTAAATTGTTTGACTATTAATCAATTGTGGCATAAAATACAAGTTGCACAAAATTTTGTTTATTAAATAAGAGCAAAAAGTAGTGGCATTTAGACTTGCACACTTTCCTTGGCCTTTCTTTTGGCGGGGTTCATTTTCTTTACTTTTTTGGCCATTTTTATTCTTTTCACCCTTTGATTTTTCTTTTAGGGTATACCCTCTTTACATTTTTTATTTTTTTTTATTTTTTTATTTTTTGAGAATATGGAAAACCTTTGCAACAAGAAAAGGTATGAACATATTGCATAGTCCATCAAGTCAATCATGAAATATGACACCTATTGGTATAGGAGTCTAACACTGGCTCCACTTGGGGATGGCTTTTCCTAGTGAAAAGTCAAGAACAGTAGGTCAGTTGGCCTCAAAATGATTTTGACTGAACCATGGAATTTTCTTCTGCTTGTTGCTTTATTATATATATGACAGTAACATTTCTGAAGCTTAGGGGCTTCTCTTCGGGCTTCAACTCCAGCAAGTTACTATCCGCTCAAAACTGTGACACTACAAAGGATATAGTATGTACATGTTAAAAATCAGAATTATCCTAATAAATAGGATCAAAGTAATGCTTCAACATTCGACCATTAACTGGTCCTTCTTCAGTTTCTGTACCATCCAGGTTTTTCAAAAAATATGTATTATTTCCTTGTAAAGCATGAATAATATAAGGTCCCTTCCATAGGAAGTCAAACTTCCCATGTTTTCCCTTATCCTCTCTTTTGGAATCCCATCTCAAAACTTTA
This sequence comes from Pinus albicaulis, assembly GCA_034641835.2. Classification (NCBI taxonomy): domain Eukaryota; kingdom Viridiplantae; phylum Streptophyta; class Pinopsida; order Pinales; family Pinaceae; genus Pinus; species Pinus albicaulis. Next base: position 73,227,442 of record CM076572.1, on the reverse strand, counting down.
TCTTCCAATTGGAAATCTTCTGCCTTGGTCCTTTTGTCAAAAATATTCTTTAGTTTCTCCTGTAAAACTTGGGATCTTTGATAAACTTCCTCTCTGGTCTGCTGCAAATTGATGGTCTGATTTATTCTCCTTTGAATATCATTTGGTTCAAATTGAGCTTCTTGAAGTAATTTCATTACAGGAACACCTAAAGATGAAGGAAATACAACTTCAATACCATAGACTAGCTCATAAGGACTTGTCCCAATAGATTTTTTGGTGGTGAGTCTATCTGCCCACAATGCATTTGTAAGTTTCTTATGCCTATTTTTCTTGTTTTCTTCCAATAGTTTCTTAATAATATTAATGAGACTCTTGTTGGAAGATTCAGCCAGTCCATTACCCTGAGGGTAATAGGCTCTTGAATGGCTTAAGGTAATATGATATTTATTACAGAAACTTATCATCTTCTTAGATTTGAAGGCAACAGCAATAGCAGTTATAATTTTTTCAGGACAGCCAAATCTTGATAGTATATTGGTTTCTAGGAATCCTATGATCACAGAGTCATTGGCTTGTCTGGAGGGAATTGCTTCAATCCATTTAGTAAAATAATCTGTGGCAGTGAGGATCCATTTTTGTTGGCCAGATGAAGGAGGATGGATTTCTCCAATAAAATCCAGGCCCCATTGTTGGAAATGTTTTTCGGTGGAAATTGGTTTCAAGGGTAAAGGTAATAGTTTTCTCTTGCCTTCAAAAATTTGACATTTATGGTAAGAAGTGACAAATTTCTTTACATCAGAGAACAAGGTTGGCCAATAGAATCCAACTCCTAGTATCTTATCTGCAGTTGATTTCCAATAAAGGTGTCCACCATAGTCTCCTGCATGGAATTCATTGAGAGCCTTGTCAGCTTCATCTTTTAACAAACAATTCAATAAAATACCATCATGACTTCTCCAAAAGAGAACATTATCTAAAATACAAAACTTTAAGGATGTCATTTTAAAAACCTTTGCTTTGTTCTGGATAACCCTGGAGGAGCTTGCAGGTTTAACAAAACATAAATTATATCAGCATACCAAGGTGAATCTAAGAAGGCTTGGCTGATTTGTGGAGTCGCCATCTCCTGTTCGTTATCCAGTTCATTAATATCCAGGGCTTGGAAATTTGTTTCTGTCATGAGTTGAGCCAATCCCTGTCCTTTTATAAGCTTTGTAGGTTTTATTTCAATATCATACTATAATATGGTAGCAATCCATTTACCTCTTTTGCCCTCAATTCCATCTTGAGTTAATATGTCCTTGACAATAGCATTTGGTACATAGGCTATCACATGAGAATACAATATATAGATTCTAAAGTCTTTAATAGCTTTTACAAGTGCAAAAGCTTGCTTTTCCATGATGTTGTATTTTAATGATGCATCTCTTAGTGCTTTACTAAAAAAGGCTATAGGTTTTTCACATCCTTGATCATCCTTTTGTAATAAAATAGCAGCTACAGTATGTTCTGATGCAAATGAAAATATAATGAAGTCTCTATCAAATTGTGGACTGGTAAGAATTGGCATTCTGGTCAAATCCATTTTAATATCTTCAAACGATTGTTTGGCTTCTACTATCCATTTAATACTCGAATCCTTTCTTAACATGTTAGTAAGCAATCTAATTAATTCAGCTAAGCTAGAAATGAATCTTCTCAAAAAATTGATTTTTCCTATGAAAGCTTGAAGTTCTTTAAACATTTCTGAGATGGGGATATTTGAAAAATAGCTTCTATTCGCAATATCAGTTCTAATACCATCTTTGAAATAACAATGTATTGGTTACATACTAAGACAAACAATGACTTTTGAATTCAAAGAATACCATACTTTTCTGCATTTTGCAGATAACCCTTAAGGATAGTCCGAATGTTACTGATGCGGATTTAGAAAAAACGATTAAATCATCCGGATATATAACAGAAAGTGTAGTTTCTTTTGAAAATGCAATGTCAAAAGCTCTTTGGAGGATTTATCCATTTTTGAGTCAAAGGCATTTTAACGTATTTAGATATACCCATGGTTTTATAAAGTTGTTTTCCTGGTCATAAGATGAACGGTCTGATTGTATCACGAGAACACATCTAGAAAATCCTTGAAGCACAGTACCTAAAATACCCAATCATTTTAGGCAAAGGTAATTATCGCTAAAAGACCTTGTTCATTTTCCATTACATAATTTGATCTCGATTTCTTCCTTGTAGGGACTAATTTGAACACCACTGCTGAAAAATATAATTAGAACAGTATCCTGCTTCATACGATACGTTTGATTTCTTCACTGATGCAGCTTGTGATCCCAAAGTTGATTCTTACGAAGTTACTTTTAAATAGTTTCTGAACAGTTTAATTTTAAGTATTATTATGTTGAATTGTAAGTATCATGTAATTTGCAATCTTCATAACTCCGAGAAAAAGAACGTCCTGGGGAATTCTCTTATTAATTCAACATATTTTAGTTTTTGATCCAGAGGTAAAGATTTAGATAACTTTATTATTTTAGGATTTTCTTCAGTTCCCAGATTGTATTCCTCAATATCAGCTTTCAATGGTTCCATTTTGGGTTTCAATGGAATGTCATTAGAGTCAAAAAGATCTTCCAAAGGAGTTAATCCTTTAGGCAAATGATTATCTTTCAGATTAATGATTTCAGATTCTTCTTCTGTAATATCATCAACCTCCATTTGTTTAAGATCCTGCATTTATTTTTTGGTGAACTTCATTGGATGAAGCATCTAAATTGCACTTTCTTCTGAAATTTCTTTTTCTTGATCATTTATTTGATCAGATTCAATGATTATATCTTCATCTATGTTACTATTAGAAAATTCATTCTCTAAAGTTAGAAAATTGTTAATCTGATTGTCATTTACAAACACTTGCCAATTTTTAAAATTGTATGGTATAGCAGGTCTGTGTCTAATCTCAGCTGTGAACTGATGATTAGGTTCGAAAGGTAATTTACAAGTGCTAGCAAACATTGCAAGACTATGAGAATGCAAATTTTGTTTTATTGGTATTTTTGCAAGTTGAGCCTGTAGAAAAGTATTGAGAATCTCTACAACTGTTCCTCTATATTCTCTTAATCTAGGATTGTTTCTCGAATATTCACCATTGATCTGTTGAATGATTCAATCAGAATCTCCTATGACAGATACTCTAATTTCCCCTAAATTTTTGACAAGTTTAAGCCCTAACAAAAGAGCTTCATATTCTGCCATATTATTAGTGCATTTAAATTTTAATTTGTAAGCATGGCCTTCAGCATGATCATTTTCAAGGTTATGTATCCAAATTCCAGCTCCCGCTCCTAAATTATTAACTGAACCATCAAATTCTAAATGCCAAAGAATTTCATGTTCATAATTGGTATCAGGAGTTTCAGAAACCTTCTTCAGAGTGAGATCTGGTTTTTCTTGTGTATTTGATGTTTCCTTTTCCTTAGAGATTTCCTGGATTTGAACACTAGATTTTTTATTTGAAATTTCTTTTGGTTCTGTTGCTGGTGCTTCTAATTCAGTGGGAAGATCAGTTTCGGCATTATAAAGAATAAATGAGTCCATATCAGAGTGTACTGAGTAAATGGGGAAATTTTCAGGCTTCTCCTGACTACTTACCACATATTTCATTAAAGTTTCTCTGTATAATCTCTTTGGTTGTTCGAATACTGAAACAGTAGCATATGACATGTCTAATTGAAGAGATCCTTCGAGTTTTGCACCCCAGGACCTAGACAATAGCATACCATATTTTGGAGGAATATCTGCTACTAATATATGCATTAAAATTGTTTTCGCAAGGTATTGAACCAATGTAACACACAAGTCTTTAATTAGTCCTAAACATCTAACCTGACTTGAATCAAAAGAAAAGAGATAGTTATATGGTCTGGTGATGTCTAGGTTTAATCTCTTCATTACAGCCTTGGGCATTAGATTTTGAGATGCCCCAGAGTCAAGCATGGCATTATGAAGTATTTTATCATGTATATTTAAACTCACATAGAATGGAGGAGTTCCTCCACTCCCTTGTTTTCCATTTACTTCAGGGCCAAAGAGTAATCTGGGTTGGTCATCAAAAACATTAACTGAATCATAATTTCTAGGGATATTAAGCGATCTATTGATTTGGCTTCGGTAGACATCATGTTTAGCTAATTCAGACAATGGAACAACTATCTTTAATTTGCCTACTTCAGCTTCCAGATTAAAAGGTTTCTCGGTCTGAGTCCTTGTATTTCGAACAGTTGGATTGTCTTTTTCTTCTATGTTTTCAGTGTTTTTCTCCTTCTCAAGAGTGGGGTTGTGGGTTGAAGATGTTTCTGAATCAACTTCTGGTGGTTCCTCTACATTTCCTTTGGGAGGAAGAGTATTGGAAAGTTGTCTATTATTCAGTTGAGTATTGGATACATATTCAATTATTGGGTGGGCATGATTAAGATCTGATCTAGTGAGAATATGTACAGGGGTAGTATTGGTCTTACCTTTGAGGGGTTGTTTCGTGGCTTTCTTTTTACTTGTTTCTGGGGCATCAATTCTTCTTCTCCTCAAATTATATTGTTTATGAAATTCGTAAATGGCTGTGTCAAATCCTTCCTTAAATTCAAATGATTCTCCTAAACGGGTTTGAAACTGCTTAAGGATATGAGCTTCTTGATCATCTTGGGTCAGGAAAATTTCTGGTTCGTCCTTGCGTTCAGTAAAGTTGTTTATTTGAACATCTTCAGTTGGTTCCTCATAAGTTGAGCCTTCAACATAATTTTCTTGGAATGGGGGCCTAATATTTTGGTTAGGACCAGTTTTTCCAGTATTTTGATTTTGGTTTCTTCTAAAGTTTGGAATTCTCGCAGTGTTGCTTGGTTGACCATCCCAAGGAGATTTATTCTTTTCAATAGTTTCTACTCTATCTCCTAGTCTTTCCATTCCTTTGATAATATCATCAAGTTTCTTTTCAAAGGTTGTGGGTTCTTCATTTACAGGCATTCTCCTTTCAGCTCTGGCTCTAGCTTGTTTTTCTATCAGTTTGGCTTCAACACTAACAACTATACTTTGCATTTCTTCTAAAGTTTGAAGAGCTCTTTCCATAACCTAATATGCTATATCAGAATCAAATCCATCACGGAATTTGATTAATACCGAATCTGGAGGAGGTCTAGGATTTTGGGGAATAGCGTTGTAAGCCTCATTGAACCTGGTGACATAATCTTGCACAGTCTCATTTGGTCCTCTCTTTAGTTTTCCAAAGTCTGATAAGATTTGAAGAGGATCTTTCTTCTTTTCCCATCTGTTTAAAAATGTTCTATAAAGGGCTGGTAAGTTAGCAACATTGTTTGGAGGAAGGGCTCTAAACCAGGTTATGAATTCTCCAGTAAGACTTTGGACAAATATTCTCATTCTAACATCATCAAAATCTATTTCATAAATTTCAAAATAACTGGTCATCTTTTTAGTATGCTGTTGTGCAGTGTAAGTACCAGAACCATCAAAGGGAGTGATTTTACTTTGGTAATCTTGAGGCATAGCCCCTAGATTGGCTAGTAATCTTAAGGGAGCATATCTGTTTGCCATTGGAAGAGGTAGTGAAATAACAGGTGAGGTTGGTATGTGAGTGGTGGGTGGAGGAGTAGAAGGGGTAGTTTGAGGTTGAGATGTTTCGGGAAATGTTGATGAACTTGGAGAAGCTGAAGTAATCATAAAATTATTTGAAGTTCCTTCAGAAGTAAGCTCAGATTGTATGGAATCTCGCAAATGCTTTTCAAGATGTGAAGTAACAAATTCAAATTGTAAATCTTCAAGAAATACTGGGTCTGGAACCAAATTGGACAACTCATATTCAGAAAAATTTACAAATAAAGATGTTTCAAACTGCTCGTCAAAAGGTTCGTCTTCAAGATAAATCCACTTCACTGGACAGGATATTGATCTATAGAGAGGTCGAGAACTTCTAGAGCTTTCTTGACTATCTTGTCTTCTAATAATTCTAGGAATCAGATTCATATTTTCAAACACAGGCGGTGGATTTGGATCAGGATTAGCCCTGGTGTAACGAGTCCTTTCTGAAGCCAGGTTTCTAAGTGATATTTTTTGGTTTTTTGGTTTTAAATGAAATGAATAATACAACTTCAATAATCTCTTTAAGAAGTTTCTGATATTGGATTTAAATTTTCTTAAAGATTTATTTAACTAGAGGAACTGATCAAATGTTTGAAACCAAAGTTAAGTTCATAAACTAGACCGGAGATAGACTGAAGTAGCATTTATTTACTATGCAATTGCAGAGCAAAAGCAGTTCAAAGGCTACCTGGCTAGCTTCAGGCTTCGTCTGTAGTTTATAAAGTAAACGATAGTAATAAAATTATTCAAAGTCCCCAGTGGAGTCACCATTATGTTATCACTCAAATTTTTCTTGAAGTTGTTGGGAAGAGGAAAGGGGTCCGAGGTAACCACAAACCAATATTTTAGGTACAGAATCTAGCCAATCTGTACCCAGAGAGGGCTCTCTCTGTAAAATTTAGCTTTTTTTTAGAAGATATTAAGCTAGTTATAAAGTCCAGGGGTTTTGTTTGAATTTAGGTGGTGGAATTCGATAGCTGAGGGCAAGATTGAGTAGTTCAGGCCATTGGGCCATGGAGTCAAAAAGATGGCTTCACTGGATTAAGTTTCTAAACAAAAGATGGTTTCACAGGGCAAGATAATCAAACAGGGAACAATTATAGATCTTTAAAGTGAATGAAATGGAATTAAAATGGATGAAAGGCAATTAAGAATCTTTCAACACATTAAAAGAGGGAAATTGAGTGATTATCAATAAAGAGCATTTAAGTATTCTTTACTAAATAATCAAAATGCATAAACTAGAGAAACAGGAGCAATTAATAATTCACTGTTTAAACCAATTTAGAAGAAAACATTTAGAATAACAATGATTAAAATCAGATTACACTTAAGCACTTTCTGATTTATTCCTTTTCATTAATCATTCAGAAATGAAACATAATGATATAATAAACAGATATAAAGACTTTAAAACACAAGAGAAAGATGACTTATTGATCCATAATCTGACACATGAATCCTGTAAAATAGTCTTTCGCATCAATTCATCATCCAGCTAGACACAAAAAATTTCTCGAACAACACTTTATTCCAAAATAGTCAATGTTACAGCAATGTCTAAGAATCCACCCCAAATACTTCGATTGAGGGAGTATTTATACAAAATATCTCATAACAAATTGAGATATAATCTAGGATGACTCATAAGTATTATATAATAAAATAGAGACAGATGGTCTCGAAGATAAGAAAAAATGATAACTGATGTTGTGTTGTTTTCTTCTTTTGAGAATGTGCTGGAGGCAGGCCCTATGCTTTGGCTCATTGCTGTCCTCTTCAGTAACTCTGTGCTGGCTGCTCCATTTTACTGATACTCTTTGACTGTTCTGATACACTTTGACCTCTATTCATCCTTTTATCCTTCTTATCATGACTTACTATAGTACATAATAGCAAAATTCATGTAAGGATAATTTTACAAAAGTTCTAGCATGTCTTCCAATGATTTATCTTCCAGTATCCTGGTCCTTTGCAGCTTTCTGAGAGTTTCATCAGTTTCTGTATACCTAAAGAAAGTAGGTTGAACTGGGAACAAATGCTTTACCTCATGCTCAAGATAAAACAAATTTTCCAATCTATCATGAAGATTTTTTCCTATAGGCAATGCTACTGTTGATGAACTAGTTGAGGTATTGGCCTGATTGTCAGCATGCTTGTCTAATTTTTCAATGTAACTTTCAAGGTCCATCAATTTATCCACTGAAACTAAAGGACTGGGAAATCCTTTATTTAACAAAATATCAAATTTCTTCAGGAAGGTAGTGATTTCTTCTTGCATGTCAGAGCATCTTCGTTCTAAATTCTGCATCAGAGTTCTTTTGGTAAAAACTCTCTTTATCTCCAAAATTGTGCCTGTTCTGTCTTGAATACCAAGTTCTTCAAGTTGATGCTTGTTTTGACTATTTAAAAAGCGGATAAGTCTATCAGCTTCTTCAGGCATGTTTCCCAATTCTTCTCTTGCTCTTAGGATTTCTTCCAGAGCCAATTTGACCAAATCATTCTGTTCATACATTATTAGAATTGAGGGCCAGACATCTCTTATTGTTTGGATGATGTTGTCCCAAAGAATTTCATTTATTTCCTTTAAAGGCTTCTCCAATGTGAGATCGTTTTCCAATGCTTTGACTAATTTTTCTAATTTGTTGACCTCTCTTGTTTTATCTGCAACATTCATCTTTGAGAGGTCATATTTCTGTTCCAAAGTGGTGAGTTGCACCTTTGTTCTCTGTAGCTCAGTAACTTGGAGTTTCAATTCCTCCATTGAATTTATTAACTCTTCTGTACTCAAATTTGAAGTATTTACCCGTGACAATTCTGTTAGCTGACCTGTTGTTGTAGTACTTGTAATTACCTCTGATGTAGATCCTGGAACACTAGGCTGTTTATCCTTCAATTCCTTTTCAAGTTCTTTTTCAGTTTCATTGAGTTTCTCATTCAGTTTCAAAAACAAGTCCATTAATTCTTCTTCAGAATTTTGTTTTATGATTTCAGCAGTCTGGGGATGTCTTGAGGCTGGTAACTTCAATTGTTTCCTCAAAGCTGCAATATCATCATGCTTTTTCTTAATCAAAGCTTCTATACCTTTGACATCCTTGGGATTATGACCCAAACCAATAATAATTTCCTCCAAAGTTTTAATCCTGTTGTCCTTAGCCTGAGAAGAGGCTTTTTCAATACTTAATTGAGCATTAGTATTTTCCAAAGAATCTTGCAATTTCTGGGTCATCATTGATTTATCCGTCGGAGTAGAATAAATCATCTCACCTGTCTGTTTATGTAGCTCAATTTGATCCAAAGGATGAATATCCTTTGCTATGACTTCAAATTTAGTTCTGATATAGTCTGTAGCTGTTTGAGGTTGTTGCACTTTGGGTTTGAAGTGACTCATTAGCATTTTACCCTGTTGAATGTCATAGGCTGACATCAATCTCTGTTGATTCTTAGGAGCCATCTTCAAACATTGATTGTACACTTGAAGTCTGAGAGGATCATTTCTGGCCTTGATATTTATGAATGTTCTTTTAATGTCCCAGACATCTTTCACGGTGGTTTGAAAGATGCACTTCTGCACTTTGCTGCCTTGCAACTCTTTTCTCTGTAAAGTAGTGGATGTCCCACTAATTGTACATGTTTGCTGACTACCCAATTCCTCTTGTGTTTGATGATCAAGAATTTCATGAACAGATTCCACTTCTGGAAGAGGATTCAATTTTTGTCTTTTAACATCATGTTGTTCAGAAGATCCACTGACAGGAGTAGCTACCTCAACATCTCTCTTTTTACCCTTTTCTACATTAAGAGGAGTTTGTAAAATTGATATTTCTGCTACATTGGTCTGAGTAGGAGAAACTTGTACTTGATCCTGTTCTTTTGACGTTTGAGGTTGTTCTATCATTGTAAACTTTTCTGTAATTTGGATATCAACCTCTTTCTCTTTTCCTTTAGATGCTACTGTAGCCAATGCACTGATTTCCTGTAAGTTTTGTTGTGAAGTCCCAGCAGAAGAAGAACCAATACCTGGTACCTGTACCTGTCCAAAAGAGTCTAGGTCAAGTATTTTTTCAAGGTCTTTCATTACATTTTCAACATTGACCTTCTCACTATCCTGTTCTACCAATGTCCCTTCCATCCATTCATCCATTTTGGCATACTGTTCAATTTCTGGGATTCTTTGATGAATGTATGGTGATAGTTTGTTTTTCATTCTTCTATCACAAATAAAGCTATTTGGGTCATAAGGTACCCAATATAAACTTTTTTGTAATTTAAGATAATCTTCTAATATTCTTTCAGCTTCCTTTCCAGCATCTCTAGAATTACAGATAAAGGGACCTGGTTGACTTTTAATCCTGAGTTGAGCCTTTTTCTTTGCATTACAAAAATGGAATATATCTAAATTGTTCATCTGCCTGAAATATTCTAATGCAAAGAGTCTCATTGGGACATATTTTTGCAACTTGAATGGGCATAACTCACACCCATATATTCTGATTTCTGTGTGATTTTGGTATAGGTACCAGTCACCTATCCGGTATTGCTTTGAGAGCTAAAGAATCTTCTTGATTTCAATTATCAATCTCAGAGGAGAGACTCAGCTAAATAAAGAGGGTTGCAGGTGCAAAAGGTCAAGAACACTGAGAAGTAGGGAGAATGCTGAGAATTATGGTACAATTGGGTGATGAAGTGTACCTACGTAGATAACAAAATTCCAGGATTTCTGCATCAAGTTTTTTGACATAGAAAGAGAAACTTTCTGATTGGTAATAAAGCATGAGATGATAAATAACATAAGACTACTTGAACACTCTTTCATTCTCTAATATCATGAACTGATCATGGATTTTGTCTGCAATGTAGGAATCATAGTCATACTTGACAGCAGGTGGTTGTCTAGGAGTGAAAATAGACAACAATACTAGGGTTAATTGGTCAACATATTCACTAGTATTGAAGCCCATTATAAAGGATATCATATTCAGAATAAGTCTGCCCACATCAGTGAAAAAGGTGTAACCATAAGGAGGAGGGCCTTTGGGCTGATGTTCTGGCAACATGAAGGTTTGGCAGAGGTGACTTAATTCTTCATGGGATGTGGTAGATTTCTCAAGTAATTCTCCCATAGATAGGGGAGTGAGGGCTTGACCAGGTTGAAATTGCAACATACCGTTGATAGCTTGAATAGTTATGGGAAAAAGGACAGTGTGACTTGGGGACAAAACTGCTCTTTGGTTGGGATCATAGTTTGCATGACAGTAATGGATTATCTCAGGGAAAATGTGGACTGAGGGGAGAAGGTACATGGGAAGATTGGATTCCCATAATCCGAAAATGTCAGAACCTTTCAAGTAATTATCTCTGCAGTAGAAAAAAATTCGAAGGGGACTTTCACTGAGAACCAAGTCTTTAATTTGGAAATATCTGTCTACTAAAGGAAAATAATCTAAGTCTCTGTGAGGGGCATTCAAGGGTGCGACATTCAGAGCCACGGGAACCTCCATTTCTGGTTCTCATACTTTCAGAAATGAATTCGGGGTTTTTATGCAAAACGAGCAAGAATCACCGGTTTGGGAATGCACTTGTAGTTTTGGGAATTGAGGAATGAACTAAAGAGCAATTCTAAACCCTGTTTTAGTTTCTCGTGTGGAATTTAAAACAAAAACTAGGATTTTACAGAGTTTTGACGGGAATTGAGGTAAATACCTGTTTTACAGGAAAAAACAGTAATTGGAACAGGTATTAACTATGGTAGACGACTTTTGAATGCTCGGCTGCAATTTTCCTTAGCAAGGTGACAGTTGATGGCGTTCGACAGTTGGTTTTGGTGTTTTCTGCATGAGACTCTAGTCGTTACACAGAATGATGAAAATGACGCGGGCATGTTTGTTTTATTTGCAAAGTCAAAAGGTTGGCGGGTTTTTAATTTTTTTTAATGGATGACGTCAGCAAGTACGGAGGTTTCGTCAGGGGAGGCAGGCGGTAAGCGGTTTCCATCGCACCGCTTTTGAGGAAGGGCGGTTTTGATCTGAGGGGCAGCGATTATGTACGATGAACGACGCGTGGCACTGTATGATATAGAAAACCGCTTAGCCATCGTGCGTTATCGTTTGGATGTGGATGGCTAGCGATATGGATAATAACCGTTGATCTCAGATTGATTGATCGAACGGTGGTTGGGGTGACGAGATGACGGAGAGATAATGAGCGGGCCCAATGTAATTTATTTTGAATTAATCGCATCGGGGGGGAAGTTAATTGGTGGAATAGGTTATTAATTAACCATGAGGGTTAATTAATCCCTTTTAAATGATGGGAGGACGCGCTTGACAATTAATCAGAAATTTAACTAATTAATCATAATTCACAGATTAATATGGTTATTTTTCAACCAAAAGGGGCGGGTTATTAATTATATGGGATATAATTAAAATAATACGGGAAAGGGTTTATTTGTATGGGGATTTAAATAATAAAATTAAAAATTAATATGAAAAAATGAACGGAAGCGCTAAGTAAAAAACATTGGTTTAATGTATTTAACTTATGCTTTTATGAATAGGGTTTTTATGAAATATTGGATGATTTTTCCAAGTAAAATGGAATTTTACTTAGGAAAAGAATTTTTAGAAGTGAATGAATGACATGATGAATGATTTTAAGTACTTAGGCTTTTCCAATTATTGGGCCGAGGGTCCGGTCCCTCCAAAAGTCAAGGAAATGCCTTAAGCCCCTCTAATCTTTAAATATCTGAGTACTTAGGGGAAATTAGTGAAATTCTTAGGGAAAAATGAGAGGGGAAGTTAATATTCTGATTTTGCTTTGCTTGAAATTCTTCCAATGTATTGTCTGCCTTTGCACTTGTGATGAAAGTAAAAGATTTAACACATCTAGAGTCATTATCTATCACATGTAATTCTGCAACATCATCTACCTACCCTACCTACTTCTGTCTCTGCTCATTTTTTTCTTCTTTATTAGGGGTGCACTTAAACTCGGCAAACCCTTATCACACTTTTTCTTCATATATATGAAAATTCATTCAATTAACTTTATTATATCCAAGGTTTTAAATGTTCATATTCTTTGTTTTGCTCTCTACCTATCTACTTATCTCTGCCAAGATTAAATAGTTTAATGTATTTATTTCTATCTTGAAATATAGAAATTAGTATGAACTATTGCTTAAATTATTGATTTATCTTATCAATTGTGGCATAAAATACAAGTTGCACACAATTTTGTTTTTTAAATAAGAGCAAAAAGTAGTGGCATTTAGACTTGCACACTTTCCTTGGCCTTTCTTTTTGTGGGGTTCATTTTCTTTACTTTTTTGGCCATTTTTATTCTTTTCACCCTTTGATTTTTCTTTTAGGGTATACTCTCTTTACATTTTTTTAATTTTTATTTTTTTATTTTTTGAGAATATGGAAAACCTTTGTAACAAGAAAATGTATGAACATATTGCATAGTCCATCAAGTCAATCATGAAATATGACACCTATTGGTATAGGAGTCTAACACTGGCTCCACTTGGGGATGGCTTTTCCTGGTGAAAAGTCAAGAACAACAGGTCAGTTGGCCTCAAAATGATTTTGACTGAACCATGGAATTTTCTTCTACTTGTTGCTTTATTATATATATGACAGTAACATTTCTGAAGCTTAGGGCCTTCTCTTCGGGCTTCAACTCCAACAAGTTACTATCCACTCAAAACTGTGACATTACAAAGGATATAGTATGTACATGTTAAAAATCAGAATTATCCTAATAAATAGGATCAAAGTAATGCTTCAACATTCGACCATTAACTGGTCCTTCTTCAGTTTCTGTACCATCCAATTTTTTCAGAAAATATGTATTATTTCCTTGTAAAGCATGAATAATATAAGGTCATTTCCATAGGAAGTCAAACTTCCCATGTTTTCCCTTATCCTCTCTTCTAGAATCCCATCTCAAAACTTTATCTTCCAATTGGAAATCTTCTGCCTTGGTCCTTTTGTCAAAAATATTCTTTAGTTTCTCTTGTAAAACTTGGGATCTTTGATAAAATTCCTCTCTGGTCTGCTGCAAATTGATGGTCTGATTTATTCTCCTTTGAATATCATTTGGTTCAACTTGAGCTTCTTGAAGTAATTTCATTACAGGAACACCTAAAGATGAAGAAAATACAGCTTCAATACCATAGACTAGCTCATAAGGACTTGTCCCAATAGATTTTTTGGTGGTGAGTCTATCTGCCCACAATGCATTTGTAAGTTTCTTATGCCAATTTTTCTTGTTTTCTTCCAATAGTTTCTTAATAATATTATTGAGACTCTTGTTGGAAGATTCAGCTAGTCCATTACCCTGAGGGTAATAGGTTGTTGAATGGCTTAAGGTAATATTATATTTATTACAGAAACTGATCATCTTCCTAGATTTGAAGGCAGCAACATTATCAGTTATAAATTTTTCAGGACAGCCAAATCTTGATAGTATATTGGTTTCTAGAAATCTTATGATCACAGAGTCATTGGCTTGTCTAGAGGGAATTGCTTCAATCCATTTAGTAAAATAATATGTGGCAGTGAGCATCCATTTGTGTTGGCCAGACGAAGGAGGATGGATTTCTCCAATAAAATCCAGGCCCCATTGTTGGAAAGGTTTTTCAGTGGAAATTGGTTTCAAGGGTAAAGGTAATAGTTTTCTCTTGACTTCAAAAATTTGACATTTATGGCAAGCAGTGACAAATTTATTTACATCAGAGAACAAGGTTGGCCAATAGAGTCCAGCTCTTAGGATCTTATCTGCAGTTTATTTCCAATAAAGGTGTCCACCACAGTCTCCTGCATGGAATTCATTGAGAGCCTTGCCAGCTTCATCTTTTAAAAAAGAATTCAATAAAATACCATCATGATTTCTCCAAAAGGGAACATTATCTAAAATACAAAACTTTAAGGATGTCATTTTTAAAAACCTTTGCTTTGTTCTGGATAACCCTGGAGGAGCTTGCAGGTTTAACAAAACATAAATTATATCAGCATACCAAGGTGAATCTAAGAAGGCCTGGCTAATTTGTGGAGTCGCCATCTCCTGTTCATTATCCAGTTCATTAATATCCAGGGCTTGGAAATTTGTTTCTGTCATGAGTTGAACCAATCCCTGTCCTTTTATAAGCTTTGTAGGTTTTATTTCAATATCATACTCTAATATGGTAGCAATCCATTTACCTCTTTTGCCCTCAATTCCATCTTGAGTTAAGATGTCATTGACAACAGCATTTGGTACATAGGCTATCACATGAGAATACAATATATAGATTCTAAAATCTTTAATAGCTTTTACAAGTGCAAAAGCTTGCTTTTCCATGATGTTGTATTTTAATGATGCATCTCTTAGTGCTTTACTAAAAAAGGCTATAGGTTTTTCACATCCTTGATCATCCTTTTGTAATAAAACATCAGCTACAGTATGTTCTGACGCAAATGAAAATATAATGAAGTCTCTATCAAATTGTGGACTGGTAAGAACTGGCGTTCTGGTCAAAGCCATTTTAATATCTTCAAACGATTGTTTGGCTTCTACTGTCCATTTAATACTCGAATCTTTTCTTAACATGTTAGTAAGAAATCTAATTAATTCAGCTAATCTAGAAATGAATCTTCTCAAAAAATTGATTTTTCCTATGAAAGCTTGAAGTTTTTTAACATTTATAGGATGAGGTATTTGCAAAATAGCTTCTATTCTTGCAGGATCAATTCTAATACCATCTTTGGAAATGATATGACCCAAGATTTTACCTTCTTCAAGACCAAACAATGACTTTTTTGGATTCAAAGAGATACCATACTTTCTGCATTTTGTGAATACTTGTCTGAGATGGTCCAAATGTTGCTGATTTGATTTAGAAAAAACAGTTAAATCATCCAGATATATAACAATAAAGTCATGAATTTATTTTGAAAATGCAATGTCCATTGCTCTTTGGAAGGTTGCTCCAGCATTTTTGAGTCCAAAAGGCATTTTAACGTATTTGAATGTACCCCATGGTGTTGAAAAAGCTGTTTTTTCCTGGTCATCAGGATGAACCAGAATCTGGTTGTATCCTGAGAACCCATCTAGAAGAGAAATCCTTGAAGCACCTACTACCCTCTGCAAAATGTGATTCATTTTGGGAAAAGGGTAATTATCCTTTAAAGAGACCTTGTTCACATTTCTTAAATCTACACATAATATGATCTCTCCAGTTTTCTTCCTAGTAGGGACTAAATTAGACACCCACTCTGAAAATCTAATTGGAGAAATTATCCATGCTTCATACATTCGTTTGATTTCTTTTTCAATTGAAGGCAATAGTACATGGTTGATTCTTCTGAGTTTCTGTTTAAATGGTTTCTGATTTGGTTTTAGAGGTATTGTATGTTGAATTATAGAGGTATCATATGATTTAGGGTCTTCATAACTCCAGGAAAAGACATCCTGGAATTCTCTTATTAATTCAACATATTTTAGTTTTTGATCGGGAGGTAAAGATTTAGATAACTTTATTATTTTAGGATTTTCTTCAGTTCCCAGATTGTATTCCTCAATATCAGCTTTCAATGGTTCCATTTTGGGTTTCAGTGGAATGTCATTAGAGTCAAAAATATCTTCCAAAGGAGTTAATCCTTTAGGCAAATGATTATCTTTGAGATTAATGATTTCAGATTCTTCTTCTATAATATCATCAACCTCCATTTGTTTAAGATCCTGCATTTCTTTTTTGGTGAACTTCGTTGGATGAAGCATCTGAATTGCACTTTCTTCTGAAATGTTTGTTTCTTGTTCATTTATTTTATCAGATTCAATGATTATATCTTCATCTATGTTACTGTTAGAAAATTCATTCTCTAAAGTTAGAAAATTGTTAATCTGATTGTCATTTACAAACACTTGCCAATTTTTAAAATTGTCTGGTATAGCAGGTCTGTGTCTAGTCTCAGCTGTGAACTCATGATTAGGTTCAAAAGGTAATTTACAAGTGCTAGCAAACATTACAAGACTATGAGCATGCAAATTTTGTTTTCTTGGTATTTTTGCAAGCTGAGCCTGTAGAAAAGTATTGAGAATCTCTACAACTGTTCCTCTATGTTCTCTTAATCTGGGATTGTTTTTCGAATATTCACCATTGATCTGTTGAATGATTAAATCAGAATCTCCTATGACAGATACTCTAATTGCCCCTAAATTTTTGACAAGTTTAAGCCCTAACAAAAGAGCTTCATATTCTGCCATATTATTAGTGCATTTAAAGTTTAATCTGTAAGCATGGCCTTCAACATGATCATTTTCAAGGTTATGTATCCAAATTCCAGCTCCTGCTCCTAAATTATTAACTGAACCATCAAATTCTAAATGCCAAAGAATTTCATGTTCATAATTGGTATCAGGAGTTTCAGGAACCTTCTTCAGAGTGAGATCTGGTTTTTTACTTTCTTCTGGTTTTTATTGTGTATCTGATGTTTCTTTTTCCTCGGAGATTTCCTGGATTTGAACACTAGATTTTTTATTTGCAATTTCTTTTGGTTCTGTTGCTGGTGCTTCTAATTCAGTGGGAAGATCAGTTTTAGCATTATAAAGAATAAATGAGTCCATATCATAGTGTACTGAGTAAATGGGGAAATTTTCAGGCTTCTCTTGACTATTTACCACATATTTCATTAAAGTTTCTCTGTATAATCTCTTTGGTTGTCCGAATACTGAAATAGTAGCATATGACATGTCTAATTGAAGAGATCCTTCGAGTTTTGCACCCCAGGACCTAGACAATAGCATACCATATTTTGGAGGAATATCTGCTACTACTATATCCATTAAAAAAAAATTCGCAGGGTATTGAACCAATGTAACACAAGTCTTTAATTAGTCCTAAACATCTTACCTGACTTGAATCAAAAGAAAAGAGATCTTTATATGGTCTGGTGATGTCTAGGTTTAATCTTTCCATTACAGCCTTGGGCATTAGATTGTGAGATGCCCCAGAGTCAAGCATGGCATTATGAAGTATTTTATCATGTATATTTAAACTCACATAGAATGGAGGAGTTCCTCCACTTCCTGGTTTTCCATTTACTTCAGGGCCAAAGAGTAATCTGGGTTGGTCATCAAAAACATTAACTGAATCATCATTTCCAGGGATATTAAGCGATCTATTGATTTGGCTTCGGTAGAAATCATGTTTAGCTAATTAGAACAATGGAACAACTATCTTTAATTTGCCTACTTCAGCTTCCAAATTAAAAGGTTTCTCGATCTGAGTCCTTGTCTTTCGAACAGTTGGATTGTTCTTTTCTTCTATGTTTTCAGTGTTTTTCTCCTTCTCAGGAGTGGGGTTGTGGGTTGAAGATGTTTCTGTATCAACTTTTGGTGGTTCCTCTACATTTCCTTTGGGAGTAAGAGTATTGGAAAGTTGTCTATTATTTAGTTGAGTATCGGATACATCTTCAATTATTGGGTGGGCAGGATTAGGATCTGATCTAGTGAGAATATGTACAGGGGTAGTATTGGTCTTACCTTTGAGGGGTTGTTTCGTGGCTTTCTGTTTACTTGTTTCCGGGACATCAATTCTTCTGCTCCTCAAATTATATTGCTTATGAACTTCGTAAATGGATGTGTCAAATCCTTCCTTAAAGTCAAATGATTCTCCTGAACGGGTTTGAAACTGCTTAAGGATATGAGCTTCTTGATCATCTTGGGTCAGGAAAATTTCTGGTTCATCCTTGTGTTCAGTAAAGTTTTTTATTTGAACATCTTCATTTGGTTCGTCAGAAGTTGAGCCTTCAGCATAATTTTCCTGGAATGGGGGCCTAATATTTTGGTCAGGACCAGCTTTTCCAGTATTTTGATTTTGGTTTCTTCTAAAGTTTGGATTTCTTGCAGTGTTGCTTGGTTGACCATCCCAAGGAGATTTATTCTTTTCAATAGTTTCTACTCTATCTCCTAGTCTTTCCATTCCTTTGATAATAGCATCGAGTTTCTTTTCAAAGGCTGTGGCTTCTTCATTTACAGGCATTCTCCTTTTAGCTCTGGCTCTAGCTCATTTTTCTATCAGGTTGGCTTCAACACTAACAACTATACTTTGCATTCCTTCTAAAGTTTGAGGAGCTCTTTCCCTAAGCTGATATGCTATATCAGAATCAAATCCAACAGGGAATTTGATTAATACCGAATCTGGAGGAGGTCTAAGATTTTGGGGAATAGCGTTGTAAGCCTCATTGAACCTGGTGACATAATCTTGCACAGTCTCATTTTGTCCTCTCTTTAGTTTTCCAAAGTCTGATAAGATTTGAAGAGGATATTTCTTCTTTTCCCATCTGTTTAAAAATGTTCTATAAAGGGCTGGTAAGTCAGCAACACTGTTTGCAAGAAGGGCTCTAAACCAGGTTCTGACTTCTCCGTAAGACTTTGGACAAATATTCTCATTCTAACATCATCAACATATATTTCATAAATTTCAAAATAATTGGTCATCTTTTTAGTATGCTGTTGTGCAGTGTAAGTACCAGAACCATCAAAGGGAGTTATTTTACTTTGGTAATCTTGAGGCATAGCCCCTAGATTGGCTGGTAATCTTAAGGGAGCATATCTGTTTGCCATTGGAAGAGGTAGTGAAATAACAGGTGAGGTTGGTATGTGAGTGGTGGGTGGAGGAGTAGAAGGGGTAGTTTTAGGTTGAGATGTTTGGGGAAATGTTGATGAACTTGGAGAAGCTGAAGTAATCACAGAAATATTTGAAGTTCCTTCAGAAGTAAGCTCAGATTGTATGGAATCTCGCAAATGCTTGTCAAGATGTGAAGTAACAAATTCAAATTGTAAATCTTCAAGAAATACTGGGTCTAGAACCAAATTGGACAACTCAGATTCAGAAAAATTTACAAATAAAGATGTTTCAAACTGCTCGTCAAAAGGTTCGTCTTCAAGATAAATCCACCTCACTGGACAGGATATTGATCTATAGAGAGGTCGAGAACTTCCAGAGCTTTCTTGACTATCTTGTCTTCTAAGAATTCTGGGAATCAGATTTAGATTTTCAAACACAGGCGGTGGATTTGGATCAAGATTAGCCCTGGTGTAACGAGTCCTTTCTGAAGCCAGGTTTCTAAGTGATATTTTTTGGTTTTAAATGAAATGAATAATACAACTTCAATAATCTCTTTAAGAAGTTTCTGATATTGGATTTAAATTTTCTTAAAGACTTATTTAACTAGAGGAATTGATCAAATGTTTGAAACCAAAGTTCAGTTCATAAAATAGACCGGAGATAGACTGAAGTAGCATTTATTTACTATGCAATTGCAGAGCAAAAGCATTTCAAAGGCTACCTGGCTAGCTTCAGGCTCCGTCTGTAGTTTATAAAGTAAACGATAGTAATAAAATTATTCAGAGTCCCCAGTGGAGTCGCCATTATGTTATCACTCAGATTTTTCTTGAAGTTGTTGGGAAGAGGAAAGGGGTCCGAGGTAACCACACACCAATCTTTTAGGTACAGAATCTAGCCAATCTGTACCCAGAGAGGGCTCTCTCTATAAAATTTAGCTTTGTTTTAGAAGATATTAGGCTAGTTATAAAGTCTAGGGGTTTTGTTTGAATTTAGGTGGTGGAATTTGATAGCTAAGGGCAAGATTGAGTAGTTCAGGCCATTGGGCTATGGAGTCAAAAAGATGCCTTCACTGGATTAAGTTTCTAAAAAAAAGATGGTTTCACAGGGCAAGATAATCAAACAGGGAACAATTATAGATCTTTAAAGTGAATGAGATGGAATTAAAATGGATGAAAGGCAATTAAGAATCTTTCAACACATTCAAAGAGGGAAATTGAGTGATTATCAATAAAGAGCATTTAAGTATTCTTTACTAAATAATCAAAATGCATAAACTAGAGAAATAGGAGCAATTAAGAATTCACTGTTTAAACTAGTTTAGAAGAAAACATTTAGAATAACAATGATTAAAATCAGATTACACTTAAGCACTTTCTGATTTATTCCTTTTCATTAATCATTCAGAAATGAAACACAGTGATATAATAAACAGATATAAAGACTTTAAAACACAAGAGAAAGATGACTTATTGATCCGTAGTCTGACACATGAATCCTGTAAAATAGTCTTTCGCATCAATTCATCATCCAGCTAGCCACAAAAAATTTCTCCAACAACACTTTATTCCAAAATAGTCAATGTTACAACAAAGTCTAAGAATCCACCCCCAATACTCCGATTAAGGGAGTATTTATACAAAATATCTCATAAAAACTTGAGATATAATCTAGGATGACTCATAAGTATTATACAATAAATTAGAGACAGATGGTCTCGAAGATAAGAAAAAATGATAACTGATGTTGTGTTGTTTCCTTCTTTTGAGAATGTGCTGGAGGCAGGCCCTATCCTTTGGCTCATTGTTGTCCTCTTCAGTAACTCTGTGATGGCTGCTCCGTTTTACTGATACTCTTTGACTGTTCTGATACACTTTTACCTCTATTCATCCTTTTATCCTTATTATCATGACTTAATGTAGTACATAATCAAAAATTCATGTAAGGATAATTTTACAAAAGTTCTAGCATGTCTTCCCACCATTTATCTTCTGGTATCCTGGTCCTTTGCATCTTTCTGAGAGTTTCATCAGTTTCTGTATACCTAAATAAAGTAGGTTGAACTGGGAACAAATGCTTTACCTCATGCTCGAGATAAAACAAATTTTCCAATCTGTCATGAAGATTTTTTCCTGTAGGAAATGCTGCTGTTGATGAACTAGTTGAGGTATTGGCCTGATTGTCAGCATGCTTGTCTATTTTTTCAATGTAACTTTCAAGGTCCATCAACTTATCCACTGAAACTAAAGGACTGGGCAATCCTTTATTTAACAAAAAATCAAATTTCTTCAGGAAGGCAGTGATTTCTTCTTGCATATCAGAGCATCTTCGTTCTAAATTCTGCATCAGAGTTCTTTTGTTAAAAACTCTCTTTATCTCCAAAATTGTGTCTGTTTTGTCTCGAATACCAAGTTCTTCAAGTTGATGCTTGTTTTGAGTATTTAAAAAGCGGATAAGTCTATCAGCTTCTTCAGGCATGTTTCCCAATTCTTCTCTTGCTCTTAGGATTTCTTCCAGAGCCAATTTGACCAAATCATTTTGTTCATACATTATTAGAATTGAGGGCCAGACATCTCTTATTGATTGGATGATGTCATCCCAAAGAATTTCATTTATTTCCTTTAAAGGCTTCTCCAATGTGAGATCCTTTTCCAATGCTTTGACTAATTTTTCTAATTTGTTGACCTCTCTTGTTTTATCTGCAACATTCATCTTTGAGAGGTCATATTTATGTTCCAAAGTAGTGATTTGCACCTTTGTTCTCTGTAGCTCAGTAACTTGGAGTTTCAATTCCTCCATTGACTTTATTAACTCTTCTGTACTCAAATTTGAAGTATTTACCTGTGACAATTCTATTGGCTGACCTTTTGTTGTAGTACCTGTAATTACCTCTGCTGTAGATGTTGGAACACTAGGTTGTTTATCCTTCAATGCCTTTTCAAGTTCTTTTTCAGTTTCATTGAGTTGCTCATTCAGTTTCAAGAGCAAGTCCATTAATTCTTCTTCAGAATTTTGTTTTATGATTTCAGTAGTTTGGGGATGTCTTGAGGCTGGTAACTTCAATTGTTTCCTCAAAGCTCAAATATCATCATCCTTTTTATTAATCAAAGCTTCTATACCCTTGACATCCTTGGGATTATGACCCAAACCAATAATAATTTCCTCCAAATTTTTAATCCTGTTGTCCTTAGCCTGAGAAGAGGCTTTTTCAAGACTTAATTGAGCATTAGTATTTTCCAAAGAATCCTGCAATTTCTGGGTCATCATTGATTTATCCGTCAGAATAGAATAAATCATCTCACCTGTCTGTTTATGTAGCTCAATTTGATCCAAAGGATGAATATCCTTTGCTATGACTTCAAATTTAGTTCTGATATAGTCTACAGCTGTTTGAGGTTGCTGCACTTTAGGTTTGAAGTGACTCATTAGCATTTTACCCTGTTGAATGTCATAGGCTGACATCAATCTCTGTTGATTCTTAGGAGCCATCTTCAAACATCGATTGTACACTTGAAGTCTGAGAGGATCATTTCTGGCCTTGATATTTATGAATGTTCTTTTAATGTCCCAGGCATCTTTCACTGGTGGTTTGAAAGATGACACTTCTGCACTTTGCTGCCTTTGCAGCTCTTTTCTCTATAAAGTAGTGGATGTCCCACTAATTGTACATGTTTGCTGACTACCCAATTCCTCTTGTGTTTGATGATCAGGAATCTCATGAACAAGTTCCACTTCTGGAAGAGGATTCATTTTTTGTCTTTTAACATCATGTTGTTCAGAAGATCCACTGACAGGAGTAGCTGCCTCAACATCTCTCTTTTTACCCTTTTCTACATTAAGAGGAGTTTGTAAAATTGATATTTCTGCTACATTGGTCTGAGTAGGAGAAACCTGTACTTGATCCTGTTCTTTTGAAGTCTGAGGCTATTCTGTCATTGTAAATTGTTCTGTAATTTGGATATCAGCCTCTTTCTCTTTTCCTTTAGATGCTACTGTAGCCAATGCACTGATTTCCTGTAAGTTTTGTTGTGAAGTCCCAACAGAAGAAGAACCAATACTCGGTACCTGTACCTGTCCAAAAGAGTCTAGGTCAAGTATTTTTTCAAGGTCTTTCATTACATTTTCAACATTGACCTGCTCACTATCCTGTTCTACAAATGTCCCTTCCATCTATTCATCCATTTTGGCATACTGTTCAATTTCTGGGATTCTTTGATGAATGTATGGTGATAGTTTTTTTTTCATTCTTCTATCACAAATAAAGCTATTTGGGTCATAAGGTACCCAATAGAAACTTTTTTGTAATTTAAGATAATATTCTAATATTCTTTCAGCTTCCTTTCCAGCATCTCTAGAATTACAGATAAAGGGACCTAACTGACTTTTAATCCTAACTTGAGCCTTTTTCTTTGCATTACAAAAATGGACTATATCTGAATTGTTCAACTGCCTGAAATATTCTAATGCAAAGAGTCTCATTGGGACATATTTTTGTAACTTGAATGGGCATAAATCACACCCATATATTCTGATTTATGTGTGATTTCGGTATAGGTACCAGTCACCTTTCCGGTATTGCTTTGAGAGCTAAAGAATCTTCTTGATTTCACTATTGACCCTAGGAGGAGAGACTCCTGTCAACAAGGTGGTTGCAGGGTGTACAAAAAGGTCAATAAAATCATTGTAGGAATAAGGAGAATCTCGAGAATTATGGGTGATGGCAGACCAAAAGATAACAGACCTAGGATTTCCTTTGGCATCAAGTTTTTTGACATAGAAAGGGAAACTTTCTGATTGGTAATAAAGCATGAGATGATAAATAACGTAAGAATACTTGAACACTCTTTCATTCTCGAATCTCATGAACTGATCATGGATTTTGTCTGCAATGTAGGAAGCATAGTCATACTTCACAGCAGGGGGCTGTCCAGGGGTGAAAATAGACAACAATACTAGGGTTAATTGGTCAACATATTCACTAGTATTAAAGCCCATTATCAAGGATATCATATTCAGAATAAGTCTGCCCACATCAGTGAAAAAGGTGTAACCATAAGGAGGAGGGCCTTTGGGCTGATGTTCTGGCAAAATGAAGGTTTGGCAGAGGCGACTTAATTCTTCATGGGATAATTTGGTAGATTTCTCAAGTAATTCTCCCATAGATAGGGGAGTGAGGGCTTGACCAGGTTGAAATTGCAACATCTCGTTGATAGCCTGAGTAGTTATGGGAAAAAGGACGGTGTGACTTGGGGACAAAACTGCTCTTTGGTTGGGATCATAGTTTGCATGACAGTAATGGATTATCTCAGGGAAAATGTGCACTGAGGGGAGAAGGTACATGGGAAGATTGGATTCCCATAATCTGAAATTGTCAGAACCTTTCAAGTAATTATCTCTGCAGTAGAAAAAAATTCGAAGGGGACTTTCACTGAGAACCAAGTCTTTAATTTGGAAATCTTTGTCTACTAAAGGAAAATAATCTAAGTCTCTGTGAGGGGCATTCAAGGGTGCGACATTCAGAGCCACGGGAACCTCCATTTCCGGTTCTCATACTTTCAGAAATGAATTCGGGGTTTTTATGCAAAACGAGCAAGAATCACCGGTTTGGGAATGCACTTGTAGTTTTGGGAATTGAGGAATGAACTAAAGAGAAATTCTAAACCCTGTTTTAGTTTCTTGTGTGGAATTTAAAACAAAAACTAGGATTTTACAGAGTTTTGACGGGAATTGAGGTAAATACCTGTTTTACAGGAAATGAACAGTAATTGGAACAGGTATTAACTATGGCAGACGACTTCTGAATGCTCGGCTGCAATTTTCCTTAGCAAGGTGACAGTTGACGGCGTTCGACAGTTGGTTTTGGAGTTTTCTGCATGAGACTCTAGTTGTTACACAGAATGATGAAAATGACGCGGGCATGTTTGTTTTATTTGCAAAGTCAAAAGGTAGGCGGGTTTTTAATATTTTTTTTCAAAGGATGACGTCAGCAAGTACGGAGGTTTCGTCAAGGGAGGTAGGCGGTAAGCGATTTCCATCGCACCGCTTTTGAGGAAGGGCGGTTTTGAGCGGAGGGGCAGCGATTCCATATGATGAACGACGCGTGGCACTGTACGATCCAGAAAATCGCTTGGCCATCGCGCGTTATCATTCGGATGTGGATGGCTAGCTATATGGATAATAACCGTTGATCTCATATTGATTGATTGAACGGTGGTCGGGGTTACGAGATGACGGAGAGATAACGAGCGGGCCCAATGTAATTTATTTTGAATTAATCGCATCGGGGGGAAGTTAATTGGCGGAATAGGTTATTAATTAACCATGAGGGTTAATTAATCCCTTTTAAACGACAAGAGGACGCGCTTGACGATTAATCAGAAATTTAACTAATTAATCATAATTCACAGATTAATATGGTTATTTTTCAACCAAAAGGGGCGAGATATTATTTATTTGGGATATAATTAAAATAATACGGGAAAGGGTTTATTTGTATGGGGATTTAAATAATAAAATTAAAAATTAATATGAAAAAATGAACAGAAGCGCTAAGTAAAAAACATTGGTTTAATGTGTTTAACTTATGCTTTTATGAATAGGGTTTTTATGAAATATTGGATGATTTTTCCAAGTAAAATGGAATTTTACTTAGGAAAAGATTTTTTAGAAGTGAATGAATGACATGATGAATGATTTTAAGTACTTAGGCTTTTCCAATTATTGGGCCGAGGGTCCGGTTCCTCCAAAAGTCAAGGAAATGCCTTGAGCCCCTCTAATCTTTAAATACCTAAGTACTTAGGGGAAATTAGTGAAATTCTCAGGGAAAAATGAGAGGGGAAGTTAATAATCTGATTTTTCTTTGCTTGAAATTCTTCCAATGTATTGTCTGCCTTTGCACTTGTGATGAAAGTAAAAGATTTAACACATCTAGAGTCATTATCCATCACATGTAATTTTGCAACATCATCTGCCTACCCTACCTACTTTATCCTACCATTTTTTCTTCTTTATTAGGGTGCACTTAAACTGGCAAACCCTTATCACACTTTTTCTTTTACATATGAAAATCTATCCAATTCTAACCTTATTACATCCAAGTGCTCAGATTAAACTGTTGAACTCCTTTTATTCACTCTACCTATCTACTTATTTGCCAAGATTAAACAGTTTGGTCAAATTTTATTCTCTATCTCTAAAACATAAAATTGAAATATGAACTAGCCAAGCTTAAACTGTTTGACTATTCATCAATTGTGGCATAAAATACAAGTTGCACACAATTTTGTTTATTAAATAAGAGAAAAAAGTAGTGGCATTTAGACTTGCACACTTTCCTTGGCCTTTCTTTTGGTGGGGTTCATTTTATTTACTTTTTTGGCCATTTTTATTCTTTTCACCCTTTGATTTTTCTTTTAGGGTACACCCTCTTTACATTTTTAAATTTTATTTTTTTTTTGATTTTTTGAGAATATGGAAAACCTTTGCAACAAGAAAAGGTATGAACATATTGCATAGTCCATGAAGTCAATCATGAAATATGACACCTATTGGTATAGGAGTCTAACATAGTCTAATGACATAAAACTTTAATTCTCTGAAGAAAAGAATTAAAAATACACACACAACATTGTCAAAATACTCACTGTCCTAAAAAAATTTTAAAAACACACCCAAAAACCAAAAAATACTTCAATCAAAATGCTACCATCAAATGACACATCCATGAGGATCTTCTTAGCTCTTTGAAAGCAATCCAAGATTAGATCAACATCGATGTTACTCAAATTTTTCACTGTCTCATTACAAGATTTTCAAAAGTAATTTAAAAACAACAACGTTCAAATCAAATTGCTATTTATACCTCGGTTTACATGCCAAAAATTGATTCTACATGGGGTTATGCATTCAATTTTGAGATCCGCGATCTCTAATTTCAACATGGAGGCTTTGAAAACGTTATTATTTGACTTCGTGAGTGAATCTAGGCAAGATCTGAAATGTTGTCAACTCACCACTCCACATTTGATCTGATTAATTTACCATGATTAACATTTGGAGGGAGACAGAGGATTCACTCTGCCTTTGAATTGATACGGATATATGTCCAATGGTTTTAATGTATGGATTGTAGTGCTACAATGAGGTATAGATTCATGTTAATTTGAATCTCAATTCTCCTTCGCAATTCGATTGAGATACTTCCAGTGAATAGGGATCAAAAAAAATGTATTAAATCATTCATATAAGAACATTCACGTAAATAATATCAGAACAAGAAAGACAACATTCAGTCATACCAGGAACACAATCATACAGAGGAAAATTGAACTTGTAAGAAGCAATTTGTGTAGATGATTAATTTAGACTAAAAAAAATACAATTATGAAATACAAGTGAATATAAATTACACAACGTTATATACTTAGTGATCAATCGAAATTGAAAACCAAGATTCATTCCTCTCACTGGAACCAACAAATATTAACACATAGTATTAAATTGCATTTGATAGGTAAACGAAATAAACTTAAGTTAATTTCTCAAGAAACAATCTTAAATTGAAATGCAATGATGAAATGAAACACACACAGATATTTACCTAAAAATATAATTACAGAAGCTGGATCCAGATTGTGGTGGGCCCTTTCCACACCTGGATACATCTTAAAAAATTACAGAGACTAACTACACTTCAACGCATATGATTCAGGAACTCATAAGATTCATAAAAATCCGAAATTGGATCAACAACACACCATGATGGATTACAAACTGAACTTAATTACTGAATAACATAGTTTTATAGTCTTCAAGTTTGATAACAAAACTTAATGACAATCCTCCCCCCTCTATGCTTGTTGCTCTGCCTTTTATACATGCTGAGATTAACTACATTCCAAATGAAATAGGACATCAAACAATTTCATACTATGCTTGAATTCTCTAGATGGTCTTCGAATAGATAATGGTTGATGTTGATGTTTATCAATGCATGGATGGAGGAAAAGAACTTATCAAACCGTAATTGTGGCATAAAAATAGTCAAATCCGAATTTGACTATTAAGTACAAATCTATACATTTTACATAAATTGGCCTTAGAGAACTCCGCATATCTTCCGAACCGTAAGAAATTTTAGAAAAATTTTATAGGGTTAGTAAATTGGCTGTACTGGGATCAAAAATCATGTGCCTAAATTTCTTCATTTTCCTTCATATTCACGTAAATCGAGGTGGAAGTTGGCAGTTTAAAATTTATTGCAGATTTGGGCAATTTTGTGAATTTCCTCCTAGAGACCCATATGAGTGATCTGGGTGGAATCCAAGTTATGGAGAGGTATTATAATATCATTTTTTATAATAACCTCTCTTGGTTTCTCCGGAAGCACGACGAAAGTGTCAAAGCCCTAAATTAGGGATTCCCTTACTTAACTAGCTTGTGAGGGATTTCAGCAATGGAACCCTGTGATAAATGTACTTAAACAAAACCATCATCAGTAAAACATGGCATAATCATATTTAATCATAAATAAGTGAAAAAAATTGATGATAATCAACCATAGAGAGTATTTGGTAGCAAGTGATAGAATTAGGTTATAGAACGGGATAAAAACCTAGGGTTTTAGGGTATAAACAATGATATTTCATGATGAAAACATGGGCATATACGAGGCCCAACATCCCCCCATGACTGAGGTTTTTCATGTACTCATGCAAACAAATACTTTGCTCATATCTAGGTTTTTATGGCATCATAACTTTAGTTAGGGTTAGTTCTTGTGGAGCAACACTACATGAATATTTGATTGTCATAGATTTGATTTTAGGAGAAATAAAAATCAAGGAAAAACAATAGATATGGTAGGAGGAAAATGAGGAATAGAATGATAGGTGACAATGGAAATGGTAGATGAGATGAGGTGGTGATGGGGATGGGAAGACATGTGCTTGCATGCTCTATTTTTGCGAGGCCAATGCTTATGGATGGTTTCTTCATGAAAGGTAGCAATGAATTCATCCTCTATTGGATTTAACTGACAATACGTGTGAATGTATGAGGGAAAGGAATTATAGTTACTAGTTTTTTTTACATGAACCATTATGATTATGACCTAGAGTAGCATGCAAATGGAGGGTATATGGAAAACCAAATTTATGGAATATGTGGTGGTTAATCATCAAATATTTCTTAAATCTCTAATTAATTAAAGAATCTTAAGCCACCTCTACCTCAATTTTTACCCTTGTTTTTGATGTCCTTGGTGCTGCAAGATGAAGTAAATGATGGAATGGCTCGAGCTGATGTGACTGCTGATATTTTCTGTTGAAGAAGGAAAAAGGTCTCAATATCAACGTTATCCTGAAATGTTGATGCATGTGTGATTTCATACCGCTTCCTGAAAAAAAACACAAGCACCATCATCAATAATCCTCTTTATTGAAATAAAGGAAATAGGTTAAATTAGAGAACAATTACCTCATCATGCTCCAAGCCCAACAATTGTGAAAAATGATAGTGAGAACCATGAGTAAGCATAGGGTGAAAATATGAATCAAACTTGACAATATTCATCATTTTTTCCTAACTTCTCTCCCCCCCATGCCTATCATCTTTCATGTCCTCATGCAAGAAAAACCTTTGACAGAGACCAAAGACTGAAGGGCTAGAGTTTCTATATTAAATTCATGCTTCATTGACTTAAACCATAGGGCTAATTGTGAGAGCATGTAAGTAAGTTTCATTAGATGTCATATTCCTTTACATCAATAAGATAAGAAAAGTAGTGACCAGGGATCCAGTGACGTCAAGACTGAGCTTTATTATTCCAAAAGAGTAACTAATGCTAGGGCTACTAAAGGAATGCTTGAAAATGTTGTTACTGCAGGGATAATGTCATCCTAAAATGATTAAACAAAGCATCAAGAGTAATCCAAAGCAACATGTCTTCACTTTCAATAGCATCATTATTACAAGTAAAAGTGACTTTATTTAATAACCAAGGCCTTAAAATGGATCGAAAGTAGGGAAAAATGACAAAATGATACCTTCCCAAGATGACTGTTTTAACATCATCCAAGCTTATAGTTCTCTTATTCAAGAAGAGTGAATCACCTGTACTAAGGGTCCCACATCCATAAAAACTAAATAATTTATGAAATATAGAATTCCAAAGCACACTACTGAAGGATATTAAATCCATTCTCAGAGAGATATGATAGTGAGTTCAGGGAAAAGACAAAAACAACCAAGTAAATCATAGTGTAAAATTAATTTTGATACCACAGGCATGGCCATGTTGCCAGCAGGCGTCTATAGCCTCGATAGGGATGCCTTTTAACCTAACGAAATGTCCGTGTCCCACTTGCTAGATATAGATTCAGAGTTCTGAATTTTAGATAAAGGCCACTTTCCTAGCTTGGAAACCAGCTGATGGCATTTCCACTTACAAGAAGTAACATGGATGAACAGGCTGACTCGTGATGAGACCTCCTGTCTTCCAGCTTTTTGGGCTGAAAGCCATTACTCTGGCTTGGTGACCAGGAGCAGTAATGTCATGCATGTTAGGTCTCATGATTATGGTAGGTCGGCTCATTACGAGACCTCCTATCCTCCCCTAAACCTTTTTGTAGACTCTGATTATGATTAGCCTTAGAGGATACTTAATAAGTGGGGAGACAGATATACTCCTTAAGAGTGCAGGATAGCGTGAAATTTTTTTAATTACTAATATTTACTTGTTGATCTTGCTACCCTAAAGACTCAAGAAAAGAAAATAACTCAGATAACGACTGAAATATTCCTCGAGTAGGTCATGTTAGGGTTCTTATGAGAGCTCATGATGGTTTTGTAGGAGTGGTCCACCATAGGAGGCTTTTCATCAATACCTTCAAAGAGAAACTTGAAAAGGTTTCTTGGATGATAGTATGTTACGCTTATGAATGGAAAGTATAACAATAACAATTCCCCTAACTGAACCAAAGAATAATCTCGGCCAATAATCAGAGTCACTTTATAAAATATGAGGCATTAAGAGTGAATTTATCTTGACAAGTCTTACCACAAGAGTGCATAATGACAAAAATTTCAATGGTTATGCCTTAGGGACTGCAATTTCAAGAATGATGTTTTAAAAATAATTTTATTCATTTATACCCTACCCTAATCTAGAGAGGGGAATGTCTCCTTTAAGTGTAGGAGTACTTCCAATTCACCCATGTTCGTAACAACATGCTAAATATACTCACACTCAGTTTGAAAGAATAAACTTCAACACATACCAGAGTATGAGAAACCAGTTGCTTCAATTGATATGGTACCAAGAGTATTTGAAGATGAGAGTGGTATTTTGACTGGATTCTGACCTGGAACCAATTCTCGATGTAATCATGGTGGTATTGGCTCATTCCTTCATTTGGACCACTCCGAATGTCCTCCTTGGTCATGCCAGGAAAACTTGGATAATCGCTCTCTGGAATGCACACAAGGCTTTTTGCTGGGCATGGTGAAATCTCTTCGATCTCAGGTTCAACTAGATGCTCCCAATCATATTTGGTATATGATTCATCGATCTCCTTGGTAGATAGGCAAGAGGACTCAAGGGAGATTTCCAAATCTTATTATGGCTGTGGAGAGATAGATGATTTATTGAATGCAGTCAGGATGAACTCTTCCCGAGAAGAAGATACCCCAGCTACTGCTAGGATTTGAGAAAGCGCATCGATGGAAATTCTTCAAGCTCTCGGTCATTCTTGAATTTCTCTTGTTCGCAACATGGATTAGTACAAAAAGGGGGTTCTTACAGCACCCCAAAAATATTTTATCATTCAAAGCATGATTTTTTTTTAATCTAAATGAATTAAAAACTACAATTGCAAGAAAACTAGCACTGGAAATAAATCTACCTTTACTTCTACGCATAAAGAAAACAGAAATAAGAACTCAAGAACAAGCAGTAATTGGTCAAACTTTGGATCAACCCCACAAAAGTGGATGCATGGGTCTTCACTCACGTCTTACCATACACTCTTTTCCCTCTGACAGCCCTGCAAGATCCTGAAACTGTGATAATAGTTACCTAAATAAAAAATTACAACTCCCCGGCAACGACGCAAAAATGTTGAGAGTTTTAATTGGTGAATTAAATCTCTTAATATTTAATTGTCAATCCGGGTTTGTAAACACGAGCTGCACTACACTTCTTGATTCAAGTTGTAGGTCAGAGCTTTAAGGTTTCCTTTATAATGATCAGCTAAGGAATAAAACACACAAATGCTTGTGAATAAACGAATTTTGAAAAGGGAACCCAGCCAAATAATTAAATTCAATTTTTAAATTTAAGATCTCTATTAAATCAATCCAATTCTTCCCTTTAAAAGAAAATGCACTTAAGGGAAACCCTAATTTTATTGCAAATGAAATTTGAAATTTTAAGTAAAGAACTGCAAACTTAATCTATTTAACCACAACTCAATGTAAACAAACTTGAAACTGAAATCTCAAAATTAATCCTTGCATTAAACCTTTGAAACTGAAAACCCTAAAATGGTAGGAGCTCCACATACACAAACTTCAATGCTTCCTTCAACAATAAACAAAAGAGAATGTTGGCTAAGAATTGATCTAAGAATTCTACTCTTAAGGAAATATGCAATCACTCAATCAAATAACTCAACTTTGCTTCTTACAATTTAAATTCCTCAACACTCCTATAAATGATCATTAGTCTACTTCACCAAACCCTACCTTCTATGAAATACACAACAAACTTTCAAAATTCTATTTAATCACACAAGGAACACAATAAGGGAAACTCAAGAAAATGATGTTGCTACTCTATAAACCAATCAATCTTCAATTTGCAATTTAATTGTAAACATATATTAAACCTAATTTCTTCATTTATTCACCAAATCTATCTCAAGAAATTGGCTAACTGGAATTTAAATCTACCTAGAACTTTCTTCTAGCTACGACAATATCAAACTCAATAATTAAATCAAACCTTGACAAACTAGAATCTGAAAGCAAGCTACAGGCATTAAAATTTAATGGAAACTATTTTTATTCATTCAATTTGGAAATTAAAATTACTGACACATTGCTATGGAAATCGAAATTATGTTTAATTGTCACACCAAGAAGCTACAAGCATTCAAATGTAATGAAAAATACTCTTATTCAATCTTCAAATTAAAATCAATTGCACACATTCCTATTGAAATTGAAACTAGATCTAATTGTTAAACTAAGTCCTATCAAATTTATTGCTTAGAAAAACAAACTCTATTCTTTTTCCTATGATTTCAAAGTCACCCCTCAAGCCAAATAAATCAACACGCTATAGTCCAATGACATAAAACTTTAAGTCCTTAAAGAAAAGAATTAAAAATACACACACAACATTGTCAAAATACTTACTGTCCTACAACTTTTTTAAAATCACAACCAAAAACCAGAAAATACTTGAATCAAAATGCTACCATCAAATGACACATCTGTGGGGATATTCTTAGCTATTTGAAGCAATCCAAGATCAGATCAACATTGATGTTACTAAAATTTTTCACTGTCTCATTACAAGCTTTTCAAATGTAATTTAAAGACAACAACATTCAAATCAAACTGCTATTTATACCTCAGTTATATGCCAAAAATCGATTCTACATGGGGATTATGCATTCAATTTCGAGGTTTGTGATCTCTCATTTCAAAATAAAAGCTTTGAAAACTTTATTATTTGACTTCGTGATCGATTCTAGGCAAGATCTGAAACGTCGTCAACACACCACTCAACATTTAACCTAATTAATTCATCATGATTAGCATTTGAAGGGATACAGAGGATTCACTTTGTGTTTGAATTGATACGGATACCTGCCCAATGGTTTTAATGTATGGATCGTAGTGCTACGATGAGGTATATATTCATGTTAATTTGAATCTCAATGCTCCTTCGCAATTCGATTGAGAGACTCCCAATGAATAGGGATCAAACCAACTTTATAAAATCATTCATATAAGAACATTCACGTAAATCATATCAAAACGAGAAATACAACATTCAGTCATACCAGGAACGCAATCATACACAGGAAAATTGAACAGAAATAATTTGTGTAGATGATTAATTTAGATTAAAAAAAATACAATTATCAAATCCAAACGAATAGAAATTACACAACGTTATATACTTAGTTTATCAATCGAAATTTGCAACCAAGATTCATTCCTATCACTGGAACCAACAAACATTAACACACAGTATTAAATTGCATTTGATAGGTAAACGAAATAAATTTAAGTTAATTACTCAAGAAACAATTTTAAATTGAAATGCAATGATGAAATGAAACAAACACAGAGATTTACCTACGCATATGAATACATAAGCTGGATCCGGATTGTGGTGGGCCCTTTCCACACCCGGAGACAACTTGAAAACTTATAGAGACTAACTACACTTCAACGCATATGATTCAGGAACTCATAAGATTCATAAAAATCCGAAATTGGATCAACAACATGCCATGATGGATTACAAACTGAACTTAATTACTGAATACCAGAGTTTTACAGTCTTCAAGTTTGATAACAAAAGCACTAGTAGAAAATGGATAATCAATTACTAAAAAAACGAATAAAATTTGCATATAAACTACTATTTTTCGGTCGATCACCAATAGTTGCTAATTTATAGTATCTTATAACACGACCAACTTTTAGTCGTTTTTAGCTTATTCATTAATTTATTATCTCAATATTGTTGTCTAGTAGTATATTTGGTAATTAATTTAGTCAATGATTTGGTCATTAATTTAGTCATTGATTTGGTCATTGATTTAATCATTTATTTAATAATTTATTTAGTCATTAATTGTGACAATTAATGATCAAATATACAACAAAATATATTACTATATGATCACCTGTGAAAACCAATTAATGACCAAAGAAATATGACCAAAATGTTGGTCGTGTTATAAGACACTGTAAATTAGCTACTAATAGTCATATATATGCAAATTTTGGTCATAGTTTGAAACCAATTAATGACCAAAGACATATGACTAAATTTTGGTCGTGTTATAAGATACTGTAAATTAGCTTCTAATAGTCATATATATGCAAATTTTGGTCATCATTTGAAACCAATTAATGACAAAAGAAATATGACTAAATTTTGGTCGTGTTATAAGATACTGTAAATTATCTACTAATAGTCGGATATATGAAAAATTTAGTCATCATTTGTAATCACAAATTTATCATTTGAAACAGTCATTTATCTTTTTTTGGTAGTTTCATATTCATTATATAAACGACTAATTTAGTAGTTTATATTCATTTCATTTACTTTCATTAATAATCATTATAAATGACTAATTTAGTCGTATATTCATTTTATTTGTGTTCATCATTAATCAATATAAACTACTAATTTAGTAATTTTAAATTGGTTTTGTGCTCATTATTAATCAACATAAATTAATTTGTAGGATTTAAAAAATGTCATACAATTTGCATGTTCATCTAATATGAAAACATAAAGCACATACGCTAATTACAATACTAAACAATATCAAGTGAAACTATAAATAATTTCAACCACATAAATTATATTATATGAAATGTTAAAGTATTACAATGAGTTTCCAATTTAATATTAGTTGTACTACAATTTACACATGAAATGATGTTTCATCACTTCAAAACATTATCGTTGTGTTGTCAAGGCATTACAGGTGAATTCAACAACTTAGAAGACTTGATCATCAGTATTTATATGTGT
The DNA here is from genome assembly GCA_034641835.2 of Pinus albicaulis. Taxonomy (NCBI): domain Eukaryota; kingdom Viridiplantae; phylum Streptophyta; class Pinopsida; order Pinales; family Pinaceae; genus Pinus; species Pinus albicaulis. Next base: position 73,191,401 of record CM076572.1, on the reverse strand, counting down.
GTCTTATGCGAGATATTGGCTCTAAGGGTATCACTAGACTAGTTCTTCTTTCTCTTGTTGCATTTGTTGCTCCAATGTTATTGCTCTCCTCTTTTTTCAATTTCTGCTACTTACCATCAATACTAATTTCATTTTCTGAAAGAAAGAAAAAAAGAAGATACAATGCAGAGTGTAAGACATGAAAGAAAATGAACACTATAATATAAAGTAAATTAGACTATACGACATATACCTCAACATCAGCAATGTCAAAGCCATTTTTCCCATTCAAGTAAGAAACTCAAACAAATTTTCTTTAGTGGGGAGAGAGTGGCCACTATAACGTGGCCAGATGACCTGTATAAACAAAGAGAATAAAATGTCACCATATATAGAAAATAACACCTTAGTAACTTAGTGTTCAAATTTCAGGGAAAGCTTAGGATCAATCATGTCAATTAAGTCGATGGCTTAGGTGGCTAAGAGATCTCTAACACCAAATGAATCATATCCAAGACGTGTTAGGCATTGTCTCCCCATCCTTTTTCCAATCACATTTCCTGTAACCTGCCCACAACAAAGTCAAGTAAAAATCAAAAAAAGACACTGACATTTGTTTTTATCTTTTATATCTATAAAATTTGAATCTGATTTGTTTCATGAACATATTACTTCATAATTAAAGCCTTCCTAACATATGAGAAAGTATCAATCAAGTAGTACATCAGAAAAATTGACGTCAATGAGGTCCTCAAACAATTTCTACAATATCAATATTTTTCTTGTTGTGATATCTTGGGTAGAAAAAAGAACATATCTGCAAAAGAAAAATGCATATAGTACTTATGTTCAAACTTTGTATATGGTGTATTCCTAAGCAGCTTTTTAAGATGTTCCTTCGCCTTTACCAAAGTGAACTGTAACTTGGTTAAATTATGTATCCTTTCATTCAACATCAATTTCAGCAAGATAAATGTCACACATTGTTCTTTCCCATTTATCAACATGCTACATACGATAAATTGAAAGTCACATAAAACCAAGGGCAAACCCTTTTCTAACCAAAACAAACAAACAAACAGTGTCTAATAAAACTTCATTATAATATTAGCAAATGAAAAGAGAGTGGACCATTTTTTTTGTTTGACTTTGCTTATTTTTTTTATGAAAGTTCTCGAGCTTGAGGAACCAACAAATGTGAGGGAAGTTGTAAATGTGAAAAAAATTATGTTGACCTAATTTGTAGACTTCTTCAAAATAATGTGAATGATGCCATTTTCGGATGTGGAAAATATCATAATAAGAAATGGCATGTATTATAATAAATTACATTGAAATGACTATCATAAGCCTCCATGGGCTATAGGTCCTCAGTATGTTAATCTTGATGATGAAAGAGAGATGGAAACGATAAGTATAGGTGGTCCTAGTTTGTATGGTGGATATATTCAAACCAAGGTCGTCATATCAATGAACCTAGGTTCTGACATGGTAAACCTGGCTCTGGTCTTCACCCAATTTCATTCCATCATACTTTATCAATAATCAAGGGGACATAATGGTCCTTCAGTTTATAATAGGGTTTCTTTTGAGGTTATAGATAAATATTATCCAAAGAAAATGGATTTTTGGGCTCCAAGAGATATGGATGATTTAAATGATAACAAGTATATTTTTTTTCCCAAGATTCAAATGTAGGGACACATTTTGTGGATTTTACTAATAGATAGAATGAGATAAATAATCCATGAGCAGAATCTATTGGTCATTGTGATTAGGGAAATAATCGAAGATAATAAGGCTATTTCGGTTCAAATAAAAAATGATTTTGATTCTTGTAGCTCCTCAGTTGCTAGTAGTTTTTAAGATAGGAATTTTAGTTCCTCAAGGGTGGGATCCTTCAGTATAATTTCATCTTCCTTGGTCCTATCATCCAAAATAAAAACTTAATCGACAATGAGTAAATATGTCAAGTTTAGGGTAATTCCTATTTATATAGTTGTCAATCTTATAGTTCTTTTTTACTCTGTTATAACTCTGTTGAGACCACCTACTCTATAGTAAAAAATAGCAGAGGAGCCATTAGTCATACCTACCCATGGTCTCTTGTAGACATGATAGAAGAATAGTCTGAGCCATTAATTAGAATTGCAAAGATATTGAGAAAATACAGTTCATTATCTAGTTAACCAATTGTACATTGAACCCTATATGGATGAGTAGCCCTAAATAAAGCTAATTTTCTCTATCATATGCCTTGGAAAGAAAAACTCACTAACATTGGTTGTAATTTTTTGGTTTGATGGTATAAATTACTTCTTGGGCTACTCCTATTCCGTAATGGATTTGTTTCCCAGGAAGGCTGCAAAATTATTCTAATAACATAGAATCAGCTTAGTGGATTTTGACACTACATGCAATAATTTTTGCAATGAATTTGTAGATGCAATTACATAGTGATATGGGTTTGAAATCATCTCATTCTTGTCTAATTTTTGGGATTAAAGCCTAAAATGTTGAATTGAAAGCTCCCAAATCATGCTTGTGTATTTTAATTTGTCAGCAATTCTTGGTTTGTTTGAAGGAAGTCATAGAACCACTAGAATAATTCTATTGTCCTACAAAGTGACTGAGGGTTCTTATACTTTTGGAAACAATGAAAAATTGTTTGAAATTCTTCTTTTTATATTTGATCCATCAATTCCTCATCACCCACCTCCCCTACAAAAATGGGGAAATATTAAGTCATCTTTAACTCCCTCTCTTAAATTTGTTCTATCATCCTCTTTATAAATTACCTCAAAATGGTATGTTGATGAGCAAATTTCTCCTCAAGATAAGACACCTTCTCATGAGGAAAATTTCATTGATAATCAACATCTTGAGGCAATTATTCACTACAATTATGAGATGTTGAAGATAGAAAATATATGTTATTTAGTAAAGGCTATGCACGAATGTTAGTGATTTTGTAGAAGGAAAGACATGGGCATCGAGGGAATTGTGGAGATTCCCTAAAACTATTTTCCCAAATGTGACACATGAGGACGTATGCTTATTAAACAACTATATTTGAGAACATGAACCATTTTGAAGGCAATACTATTTTGGATGTAGGCGTGGGAAGTTTGATGCAGGCTCCTGCACCCAACCCAAGAGCCCACCTGCTTAAATATGACTACGATCTATGTGCTTCCCTGATTGTCAACTGCAGTTGCTCCAATTATCGGTCGGATTGTGCCAGAAGGCCTGTCACTGCAGCTTCAACTAGGATACTCGACCACATGTGGTGGCTACTAAACTTGCACTGACACAAGTCTAGCTAGCTCTGATAGCACTCTTCCAGCCACAAAATATGCTGACAATTGATTGCCCTTCTATCGATCATTTGTGTGTCTTTTCCCTCGCGATTTCTCAACAGTAGAGTGGTTTCGACTAGTCTAGCCCGTGTTTCTTCCTTCTTAGTGAGTTGCCACCTTATTCTTCTTGTGGTTTTATTTTTGTCGAGTGCATGCTTGCATGCAGGCTAGATTTCTTCCACCAACAACTGTTGACCATACCTTCCCACCTCTCCTAGAAAAATACACTCAAAACTACGTGCTTCTTTGAGGTGATACTAGTAGATCCTTTTCTACCAACCGAAATGTCGGCCACCCCTTATTCGTACAGGTTTCTTTTCCTATTGAAAGAAGGGTTTGACCCTTATTTCAACCACTCTGGTTTTGCCATAACTGACACAGACTTGTCACTTATGGATCATTTATTCAACCCCTATACAACATACAAACCGATCTATATGACCCTTTTTCAATCCTTAAAAAAAATTAACAATTGCTTCAGGGCACTATACAATCGATTTACTTTGGTCCTAAAAAAAATTTCTTTTGCACGATCACAATCAAACAAGTTTTCAATAAGTTTGGAACGAACGAGTTGGGAATGTAATATATGTTTATATATATATAAGTTAATAACACATTATCTTGCAAGAAAAAGGTGAATAGGACCCATAGATGACAAAAGTAGGTTCCTATCAGTCAGTGCAAAGCTTAACAATGCCCGACATAGGGCAGGGTTTTTCAAGCATATAAAATAGGATAGGTTAAAAAGCTAATAGGTTGTGTAATAGTAATATTTTAGAGTCGTCTGTTACTTTAAGTATATCAGACCTTCTAGTTTGGTATTTTCGGAAATATATTTAAGCAAAAACTTAAAACTGTGAAGGTTGCCAGCTAGTTAAATTTTTCTACATATGCCTCACATCATCAACCATGGAATCCACTATAAAAAAACAATTTCCTAAAAAATAAGGAAAGCCTCCAATGATGAATGAGCCAAATCATCATATCCTAAAATGGGTAGAGCCCAACATGCATAGTGTAGTAAAATATGTGCATATAAATGTGTGTTAGTAGCATCCTAAATAAAATATACCCAAGAATAACCACCCACTTTTATTAGGGAAAAGTATAAATTTAAATATAAAAGGGGTTAAGAGATCCCTTACATACACCTAAGAAGGTGTGCATGAAAGAAGGGTTTGAAACTCTAAAATGAAGATGCTCTAAAAACCCTAGTCCTGCAACCATTGGGGAAACACCATTGGCCATTAGTCTAACATATCAACTAATTAACCCAAAAAATTCCATCGCTAAGAAATTAATTTGATAAAAATAGTAAAAATTGAGCCTTATTTGGAAGCTCTAAAAGGAAGAAACGTTAGAAAAGATGATTTTGAAACACTTTTGGATCAGAATTGCAGTATGCCATTGAATATGGGTGAAACCCGAGGAAAAAATTTAGAAAACCCTCGAATAAATGAGATAATCTAAAGAGGCAAGTTCACACCTAATATGATACCATGTTGAGATTACAATAGATAAACAAGGATTGAATGTAAACAACCAAAAAACCATAAATCAGAAAAAATCATAAACACAAAGAGGAGAGAAGATGAACCCATGAACATGAGAAACATGAGATGTAGGTGCCCATAAGCTAAATAATTAGATAAGAAAACACTTAGCTCATGACAAAAGAATTTGTGATGAAAATAATGATGACAAAGCTAGTACTAAGGACATCACCAAAGCCCAAGAAGATTTTGGAATGTTAATAGTGAGGATATCTTGAAAAATTGAGGATAGATGTAGAGATGGCTAGTGGGGTGCTAGTTCCAAGGAAGTTGACTACGTTGGCATTAGCCTAAAATAGTATATATTGAAAAAATACAATAAAATGTTGTGGTTGCACATGTGTAGACTTATAGCCTTGATTACATGTAAGGTTGGCATGAGACCACAAGTGAATATTACACCATCATTTCAATATTTTATAGGTATTACAAGTCTCATGGCATTCATAGAGAAAGAAATGTTGCAAAGGAAGGATAGATGTAGATATGGCAAGGAGAATGATAAAAGATAAAATCTATCAAATAATTTTTAAGTTGAAGAAATTAGTACCCCAATGTATTTTGGTGATAGAAGTACAATGAAAATTGCAAGGAATGTTAGACCTAAAGAATCACGAAGTGATGAGAAACCAGGGGAGAGTCATCCCAAAGTGTTTCTTTGCAATGTCTATGTACTTGTTTCTCAAAAAAGTGCATAAGCATGAGGATAAAGGTTAGAAGTATTTCTGATAGGGTACATTGGAGAGTCTATGGGATATCAAATTTTTTTATTTGGAAAATGATACACTCAGCAGAGATGTTATATTTGAGGATGACTATATCCAAGGTAATTCAAATGAAATTGAAGTGCCATGGCCTATTGAAGACAAAGTTCAAAAGGTAGCAGAAGAAAGAATCCCAAGTCAGGAATAAAGGAGCAATCAAGAATCTAGTGATAATGAAGTCAATGATGTCAAAGCTAGTACTAAGGACATCACCAAAGCCCAAGAAGGTTCTGGAATGTTAATAGTGAGGACATTGTCAAAGCCCAAGAAGATTCTGGAATGCTAGCAGTGAGAACATCATCAATGCCCAAGAAGATTCTGAAACAACATTTGTGAACATTAGATGGCTCAAAGCTACAGGAACTACCTGAAAGTAGTAAAGGAAGCAAGAAATCAAGAAGATTGCAGCCGTCGGCTTTACAACAGTTATATATGGCTTTGATCACAAATTCACCACAATTCTGGTAGAATGTGATTCAATGCACATGGAAATAAGAATGGGACAAAGTAATAGAGGTGGAATGTGATTCCATACAGAGAAATGAAACACTGGAACTTGAGGATTTTCCTAAATGAAAAAGTGCAAATGGTTATATGGGTCTTCGGGGAAAGTGCAAAGCAAATGGCTCAATTGACAAGCACAAAGGAAGACAGTGACAGTAGCATTTATGTTTCCTTCTATTAAGATGATAGTCAAGTCACCAGTCCTCCAAGATCATAAAAGACCACCTATTCTTGTTCTTGTCATTTGTCCTACTAGGGAACTTGCAAGTCAAGATGTTGCAATGTACTCCTCTTCTCCTACTATGTAATGAATCAATGAGACATCACATCATCTAATGAATTAATGAATCCACTAGAAATGTTGCCACAATTTTTTTTTCCATAAACTAAACATTTGGAAATGAATAGGAAAGTATGTATATGCATCATGAGAGGAAGTAAATAATGATAAAAACTTCAAACATGTTAAGAGATAATGCCACTGAAGCATTTGTTTTTGGAAAAAAGTAATGCTAGATCAAAATCGTCCTTAAAAAAATAAAAAGTACAAGTATATGCACTGTTTTGACAAGGTTTGAAACTAAAGAAATCAATTACAACACTTTTGGAACAATATATTTACAACTATACCTGTTTACCAACTCGCCTATAGATATTAAGAGCCTTAATAGCATCATGGTGTTGCATTTCAAATAACTGTAGGTAAGTCATCAGTAGCTACAGATCAGGGATGCAATTGTCTAAGAAAGAAATTGATGCTTTGCACAATACGGTCAATTCAACCTTGATGAAGAGTTCATAAACAACAAGGAGTAAGAGTCAAGGAGTTCATGATGAAAAGTCAAGAACTGAATAGAAATGGCTAAATGTGGGTAAGGATTTCATGATTATGTATTGAGCCTTTCTGAGAAAAAAACTCTCAAAACAATGCTGTCAAACCCCCAATGCTAAACAAGCCACTAATGTGTCATCTGCTAGGCAGGGACTGATTCCAAAATTCTAGAACTGTATGACTGTAAAAACTAGATATTTTTTTTAATGTTGTTGAAGAGCAAGATATAGCTTAGAGTCAGAGAGGAAAATATATAACAATTACCATATGATTTATTCATTGGTGTGCTTGTATACTTATATTCATTGGGATACCTATTTTTCCTTTGACACCATATATAACTTGTGAATATTTAAAAAAAGAGAATTAAATATACTTGGGTCAATTCATTTCCCACTGATCAACATACACATACTTATCCACTTTCCCAAAGCATATGTTTGTTCTAAGTGTTATTGTGCATGGTTATTACTTTGGAATAATTTAAAATTAAGTTCATTATTGACATTTGATAGGCATGTGTAGTTATTTTGCATTCAATATCAAACATGGGAGGTATATCAAACCTACTTCTGGATATCAAACCGGGCAATTATAAAGCTTGAGTTTTGCATATGTCTGAGTTGTAATATTAATATGTTGAGCATTTGGGTTCTCAAGAAATGCACCGATCATTGGAAATATCAATGTGAATGTGTCCATATTCAATGTATACAATGCACCATCACACACAATTTGAATGAATTAACCCATCTCCACCTGGCTTCCACAATGCAGCTTGATTCGAGGTCTAGTTAAGATAAAATATTATAAAATAGATAATAAATAAGAAATATAGGAGAACCAGCCCAGTAAAAAAAATTATTTCTAGGTTTGGTTAAGGGGGAATATTAACCTAGCACACACTAGGGTCAATCAGTACTGAACCCAGCTATTATGAAGTTAGATATTTCATATGCCTTAGTTCGAATGTCTGATATGATGACCGTTTTGGTAAACTCAAGAAATGTACCAGAGGTTGGCAACTTCAATGTCCATATCATGACAAGGGTTAGACAAACCTATGCCAGTATTCCTACTCAATGTGCCCAATGTATAGTCTATATTCAATGCACTACAGCCCCACCATCACCTTGGTTGTAAAATTCCTTGTAATAGCTTCTTGGGTTTATGTGAAATTTTCATTCATATCTGTGTCAAACAATTTTTCTCCGTACTGTTGTAGGCGCTTTACTAACAATTTTAATTTAGAAGATACTCATATTAAATTGCATGCACAGAAAATAAACCACCCAAAGTTCAAACTGAGATATTCCAAGCATAAGATTCACACAATACTGCCAAATATAACTCAGAAATAGGAGTAATGAGTATTCATATTAATTCCCATAATGACATCCACTACAGCCAGAAGACTACCAATATTTTATGTTGTCAATAAAAACATGTAAATAAGGGACACTGAGTATATAAACCTGGGACTGGTGTGTTCCTTTTGTTGGTTGCTAGATAACTGTCTCACACGCAATGAAGAGTCCAAAAGTTCATTTTATGCCCATATGTTTGCATTCACCCATACCAGAGATAAGGAACTTGTGTTTCCCTTACTGAGCAGTAGTCAATACATGAGTTAGTGATGCTAGGATCTCTGGATAGTGTAAAATCAGACTCATTTAGCTTATATGCAACCTTCAGAGAGTAATTTGCTTGGTCTTTGCAAGGGTGCACAACAATTATTATACGGTTAGGAAAATCATGCTAATCAATATGATTACTCAGCCCTTCTCAGCATATTCATCCAACATATGGAATGTGGAATATCGATGCTCAAGCTCAGGTAGATGCGGCCCAACAACTCCAACCAAAACTGAGAACTTGTAAATGTATGTCTCAACTAGTAAAAGAATGTAGCTCGACCAAAAAAATAAAATCGGGCTTATGTAGTGAAAGATTAAAGTTTCGTTTCTATCCCTTAGAAACTCATACGATGCCACCCAAAATTCGAGGTGCAGCATATTGGTAGTCGTGCCTATTTCTTCTTCACACTGAACAAAAAGGAACAGATCCAGCTCCCTTTCCCTTGTCGTTTGAAGAGGCGAGGGATGCAAATAGAATCCCTTCTCTGTAATGACCCTCTTCTCCTGTGAAATCAAATATTCATCACATGACGTTGAATTGGAGGGGCAATAAAAGGGGTCAGATTCAAGAGGCAGAATGAGTGATGGGAGTTGGAGCATGTTGGGTAATAGGATTTCGGGTGGCGACACCGCCCTAGTAGATATCCTTCCGTTTAGATTGAGGCAGAGAGGATTGATCCCCAGACCTATCTGCAGATTTCTCAAATTTAGATGCCTTTCACGCATCTTGAAGGCGGGTTTTCAAGGACCCACTTCAATTCCGGGAAGTGAAAGATTAAAATTTTATTTCTATCCCTTAGAAACTCATACGATCCTTCCCGCCACTCAAAATAAAAAATTCGAGGTGCTGAATATTGTTTGTTAATTTATCATTTCAATTATTTTTTTATTCGAGTGTTATTTTTGTACATAATCATGATTTCCCTGTTTTTATTTGGGTTTTATTCTTGGACATAATCATGATCTCTATTCGGGTGTTATTCTTGGACATGACCATGATGTAGCCTCACCACTACCTAACTAAAAAAAAAAACCGAGGAAGAACTAGATAAACCCAACTAAGAGAATTAAGTTCTAGGTCATGCCAAATGGAATACTAAACTAGCACAAACTCATCTAACCCCAACTATTCCAATCAATACTAAGACCAACTATTTTGAATATTTTGAATATTGAGTTTGCATATGACTAAGTTTCAATATATGATACCTTAATGATTTGGTTAAAGTTGAGAAATGCACCATAGATTGGCAACCTCAAGTTGACTACCATAATGACATTTAGACTATGCAATTATTTAGTTTGATGATTTTAGTCTTTTGGAAACCACATGTAGTATTTTTGGCTCAATGGTGCCCATGCAATAAATTCTTGTTGAGCAAGATCCATATTACTAAGAATTATATTTGGTGCTTGTAGGTATTTGAATGTTCTATGGGGCTTGGATATAGCCAATATGTATATCTTTCTAGGGGAAACAAGAGATGGAGACTATGAAGAGTTGATTGGAGGAATGCATAAACATTGATATTGAAAGGGATCGTCATTAATGGAAGTGAAAATATTTTGAGGAGTCCTACGAGTTATGGAAGTGAAGATGTTTTTCCTTAAGAAAGTCCAAATATAGTGTAGGTTATTATAAGTGATGATAAATAAGAATTCAACAACCAATAAATAATTACATCTCTACATTGGTTTGAGGAATAACTTTGCATCTTATCCTATGTAGTTACTTCTCATTGTCATCAGTGATGATAAAGAAAAATTCAATATCCAATAAATAATTGAATTTGGATGTAGATTTATTCTATTGTATGTATTTACTTCTCACTGTCATCGCCTTTTGACATTTGTACATATGTGCATGAAGAAAACTCAAACCAATGATATATAGTTCAAAGGAATTGTGAAATAAGTCTAATATTGATGAACAAATTAGAACTTATGTGGATAATAAAAAAGCCTAATTTTGATTTAATGTAATAATTCCATCTGTAATATAAATGACTTCACTTAAATTCCCTTGATAAAGTTTCACATTTCATTGTCAATCAAGAAAATCTAAAAGTGAGGGACACAGGGTTCATCAATTACCCTTACTGGCAACATAAATAAAAAACTAGCATCCATAATTTTACCACATAGTTGCATAAAAACAAGGGTAATTGTGTGCCCAAGTAGTCATAATAGAGGTGGGGAACATGATAAAATTTTGAAATGGTAGATCATACCTGAAAAAATAAGTAAAAAATTTCAATGGGACCATGTTTATCTAGTGAATATGGTGGCATGTCAAGTTGATCAGTGGTTGTCGTTGATGTCAACCCAAGTAGCACCAAGGGCTAACCAAATATTGCATGGGAATTTTGACCTACCAAATTAATATATTCTAGGTCAATAAGGCTTTTTATGGTTTCTACTTGTCGAGATGTTTCCGTTGATATATGGCACATCAAGTAATTCTTCACGGTTTGAGAGATATTCATGTTTAAAGTTTATACACCCAGTTAGTGGGATAAAACCCCATAGGGTTGCGGCATGGGTCATTGAAAAGTCATAATTAATATTTTTTAAGCTCCTAAAAACCCTCCCACGTTCACTTGTTGAAGCCCCTCTCAACTTAAGCATTTATATAAATTGTGATCCTCATTTCCTCCTTATGCAAGGGATTTTGCCATCGGAAACCGGTCATCATGGAATTTTCAATATAATTTTTTTTCTACGAAGGTTCAGAAGCTGAAATTTTTATGAGGCGAAGCCGAAATCCTGAGGAAGCATCTGTGAAAATTTCAAATCAAGGTGCGTAACATTTTCGGAGATATGATCTGTGGAAGTCAGTGTTTTTGCAGGCTCCTGAAATTCATCGCAAAGAAGTGACCTTGGGAAAATTGTCATAACTCTCTCTCTGAGTATCGGATTGGAATTACGTAAAAATTGGAAGATATTGCATATTCTTTAGTTTTTTCTCTATCAATTTTAGAGCCAAATGAAAAAACAGTGACACGTGGCACTCTGTACAAGTTCGCTCTGCTGAAACAGTCCATAATTAGGGCATTGTGAGAGATTAGGTATAACTCTCCCTTGAAGAATCCAAATTGGGTTAGAACTGTGGCATTGGAAATATGACTCAGAGGAATACTACAGTACCGAAAATTAGATATTGGGGATATGAAATAACAGAGATACACTAGATTAAATATCGAGCTCCTATAAGGCAAAGAAAAATCTAGATCATGTGTTGTCAAAGGCTGCAAAGGACCAGACTTTCTTGGGAAGCAAAGCAAATAAAGGTGCAATAGAGGGTAGCATGAAAAGAGCAGCAACCAAGGTACATAACAACAGCAAGAAGTTCATCACATGAATTCTTCAAGTGGGCAGCATTGCATACAATCATTGTAAAGGTATCATTGTACTAAGTCATTGTAAATACATTATTGTACAAATTGTACTAGTGTCTATCTGCCAAGAGTTGAATAGGCAGTGTCGAGTGGTCTAGGATCATCATTAGGTGGTTGTGTCATAGTTGGAGTTATGTTCTAGTGTGTATTCTTCTTCTACATCATTCTATATCATTGTAAAGTGGACCATTTTCCCTGGTATGGGAGTCAATTCTTCTTTTATTCTTCTATAGGGTGGTAGGGTGGTGCTAGGGTGAGTTGTAGCTCATTGGGTGTTGGATAATCCGTTCAGTTGACTACTGAAGAATCTCGGGTGTTGGAGCATCCATCTAGTGGGATTTGGAGAAGAATTATTTTCTAGATTCTAGGAAGGGAGCTTTATTTTCAATTGGATTTGAATATAAAAGAATTATTAGAAAAGCATTAGGTGATTTTTGTCCCGGAGTGGGTTTCCACCTTAAAAAATGTGTGCATTTGTGTTCCTCTTGTTTGCTGCTATCATTGTACAAACACTGATAATAATTGAAGATTAACTAATGCTATAATTGAAAGGAATATTGATTCACCCCCCCCCCCACCCCCCCTCTCAGTGTTTCCAACAATTGGTATCAAAGCTTGGTTCCTTCAATAGAAGTTTAACAGCTGGAAGGAGGTAATGGAGCATACCAAGAATGGTGTACCTCTGTTCAATGAAAATAATTATGCACTCTGGAAAGGAAGAATGGAGGTCTATCTCTTGGCGCAAGGTTACGAAGTATGGGACACTGTTCAAAATGGATTTACATCAACCACGGATGAACAAGGTAAGAATAATTTCATAAATGATGCAAAAGCAAAGAATATTATTATCAGTGGACTTATTGAATCTTCTTATCATAAAGTGTTGGGTTGTAAAACCTCTAAAAATGTATGGGAAAAGCTTGAGAATATATATGCAAGTCACTCAAATGTAAAAGAAGCAAAGCTTCAAATCTATAGAGAAAAATTTGAGCAACTCAGAATGAAAGAAGATTGCAACATTGCTGCATGCTTCCAATACGTTGATGAAATAACCAATTCTCTAGAAGGATTGGGAGAGCCAGTTGACGAGAAGAATATTATACGAAATATTCTTAGAACGTTACCAGGGAGATTCAACCCAAAGGTATCGGTCTTAGAATACAGTGCAAATTTGGACAAACTCATCAAAGAGGAATTACATAGAGTTCTCATAGCATATGAAATGAGACTTGATGAAGAAGAGGGTACTTCGCATCTAGAAACTACGTTCGTTGCATCTAAGAACACCAATAAGGATAGACAACCTTCAATTGAAAATACATGCACCCGCAAGTGTGAAGAAAAGGAGATGATGAAGAAGGTCTTTTCTATGTAAGGAATATGCTTACTTCACAAGAAAACTAAAAATTGGTAAGGGAAAATTCAAAGGTAAACTTCCATTGATATGTTTCGACCGTGGTGAGGTTGGGCATTTCGCAAAGAAATGTCCAAACAAATTTAAGTGATGGAAACTCAAAAATAAAGAAAGGCTTTAAGAAATTCAACAAGCAAGGATCCAAGGAACTTTCTCTAAATAAGATAGCTCATCATCCGATGAAGACAATGACAAGAAGAAGCCAATGAGAGAGTATTGTTTATGGCCAAGCACAATAAACAAGAGGTATCAAACAACGAAGAAGAAGGATTGACCATAGAATAATTTTCTAAGGAAACAGTCAAGCTTATAAAAGAGCTCAAGGCAGAGAAGATCTGTTCCAATACTCTTGAAGAACAAGTCCAAGGTCTCAAAATTGAAGTTGAAGAACATAAATGTATTTAAGATTCAGTTCAAGAGAAGTTGGAAGAAAGAAACCAAGGAAAGGAAGCATTAGAAGTAGAAGTAGTCTCACTACGTAAGGAAGTGAAGAAGGGAAAAACTGTCCAAAAATATGCTAACAAATTAAGGGAATTGGAAGAAATCATCAACAATCAACGATCTTACAACGACATAACTGGCCTCAGTTACAAAGAAGAAGAAGTAGGACCTTCTACAACAAAATACAATGAACCTATGAGATCTAACATGCATGTAGACTTCATTGGACAAGATTTGCAAGCACATCCTTGGAAGATGATTCCTCGACAAAGATTTCCATCCAGGTACCAACATATTTTTCATGGCTATTGTTATTCATGAGGAAAATTTGGTCATAAAGCTATAGAATGTTGCACGTACCCTAGAAACCAATACAATTCCAGGAGATCCTTCAAATATGAACCTCCTAGGGGTCAACGAAACATCAATAGATTTGAACATTTAAGAAATAATGTGGAATGTTGCAACTGTCAGAACTTTTCACACATAGCCAAAGACTACAGACCTGAAAATCCTCCAGGAATCTTCGAAGCCACAGAACGAACAAACATGGAAGAGGAATAAGATCGATAATTGTGCTCTCGCTTTCAAGGCTCAAAATAACAAAGATGTGTGGTAGTGTTGATGCTAGCTTCTCAACGCATATGACTGGAGATAGAAATAAATTTTTATCTCTGAAAGAGAAGAAGGATGGAACCATGTCCTTTGGAAATGATGGATCTTCAAATGTTATAGGATCAGGTACTGTCACTCTCGAAAGAAAAGATGCTCTAACCAAGAATGTTCTATTGGTTGAAAATATGAATCACAATTTTCTCAGTGTTGGACAAATGTGTGATCGAGGACACACAATACTATTCAACCCCACAAAATGTGAAATCAGGAAAGGCATGTACGGTGAAATTGTGGCTACAGCAAGTTGGGCTCCAAATGACATATATTTTGTGGATGAAGCAACTAAAGCATGTCTAATAGCTAAAGAGGTTGATATAATATTTGGTAGCAATGATGATCGACTAAGTAAGAAGTTTGCTACAAAGGTGCAAAGTGATTTCGAGATGTCTTTACTTGGTGAGCTGACATACTTCTTAGGGCTTCAAATATCTCAGTAAGAGAAAGGAATATTTATATGTCAAGCCAAGCACATCAAGGAAATGC
This sequence comes from Pinus albicaulis, assembly GCA_034641835.2. Lineage (NCBI taxonomy): Eukaryota > Viridiplantae > Streptophyta > Pinopsida > Pinales > Pinaceae > Pinus > Pinus albicaulis. The sequence goes on along the minus strand of CM076572.1, from coordinate 73,176,359 downwards.
TCAAGAAATTTAAAATGGAAGATTGCAAACCCATCCTTACTCCAATGGTAACAGGTTTCAAATTGAGCATAGACGACTCATCTAAGGATGTGGATCAAAGGTTGTATAGATATATGATTGGTAGTCTTCTATATGTAACAGCCTCCCAGCCAGATGTTATGAAAACAGTTGGACAAGTAGCAAGATTCCAAGCAGCACCAAAAGAATCACATATTGTTTCCATCAAAATAATTCTTCGACATCTAAAGGGAACAACAGAATATGGCTTGTGGTATCCCAAGGGTAACAATCTCATTATTCATTCCGTTACAGATGCAGATTGGGCAGGAAGTGTTGAAGATTGTAGTGGGAGAGGAACTCTATGGTCATTGGGATGATTTTCACAGCTTTGACTTCCCAGTTCCTCATTAGATTTCTTCCTTGACCTGACAGAAAGGGAGTGGAAGTGTGTATAGGTCCATGGTTGTGCGTCGTGGGAGTTACCCTTTTCCATTGATGTCAAAGGGGGAGAGAATGTTGTAGGAAGAAGTGTCGTGATCGCAGGGGGAGTACCAGGTCGCCACCACGCCAAAGGGGGAGATTGTTGATCAAGGTTGTCATTGATGTCAACCCAAGCAACACTCAGGGATAACCCAATATTGCATGGGAATTTTGACCTATCAAATTAATATATTCTAGGTCAATAATTCTTTTTAGGGTTTCTACTTGTCGAGATGTTTCCATTGACATATGGCACACCACGTAATTCTTCACGGTTTGAGAGATATTCATGTTTGAAGTTTATACCCCCAATTAGTGGGCTAAAACCACATAGGGTTGTGGCATGGGTCATTGAAAAGTCATAATTAATATTTTTTAAGCTCCTAAAATCCCTCCCATGTTCACTTTTTGAAGCCCCTCTCAACCTAAGCATTTATATAAATTGTGATCCTCATTTCCTCCTTATGCAAGGGATTTCGCCATCTGAAACAGGTCATCGTGGAATTTTCGCTCTAAATTTTTTTCTACGAAGGTTCAGAAGCTGAAATTTTTATGAGGCGAAGCTGAAATCCTGAGGAAGTTGTTGTTAAAATTTCAGATCAAGGTACGAAATATTTTCGGAGATATGATCTGTGGAAGTCAGTGTTTTTGTAGGCTCTTGAAATTCATCTCAAAGAAGTGACCTTGGGAAAATTTTCATAAATTTCTCTCTGAGTATCAGATTGGAATTCCATAAAAATTGGGAGAGTGCATAGTATTTAGTTTTTTCTCTATCAATTTCAGAGCCAAATGGAGAAACAGTGACACGTGGCATGTCGTACAAGTTCGCTTTGCTGAAACAGTCCATAATTAGGGCATTGTGAGAGATTGGGTATAACTCTCCCTTGAAGAATCCAAATTGGGTCAGACCTATGGAATTGGAAAGACGACTCAGAGGAATACTACAGTACCTAAAATCAGATATTGGGGATCTGAAATAACAGAGATACGCTAGATTAAATATCAATCTCCTAGAAGGCAAAGAAAAAGCTAGATCATGTGTTGTCAAGGGCTGCAAAGGACCAGACTTTCTAGGGAAGCAAAGCAAAGCAAGGTGCAGCAGAGGGTAGCATGAAAAGAGCAGCAACCAAGGTACATAACAATAGCAAGAAGTTCATCACATGAATTCTTCAAGTGGGCAGCACTGCATACAATCATTGCAAAGGTATCATTGTACTAATTCATTGTAAATACATTATTGTACAAATTGTACTAGTGTCTATCTGCCAAGAGTTGAAGAGGCAGTGTCGGGTGGTCTAGGATCATCATTAGGTGGTTGTGTCATAGTTGGGGTTATGCTCTAGTGTGTCTTCTTCTTCTACATCATTCTATATCATTGTAAAGTGGACCATTTTCCCCGGTACAAGAGTCCATTCTTCTTTATTCTTCTACAGGGTGGTAGGGTGGTGCTAGGGTGAGTTGTAGCTCATTGGGTGTTGGGGCATCCGTTCAGTTGACTACTGAAGAATCTCGGGCGTTGGAGCGTCCATGCAGTGGGAGCTGGAGAAGAATGATTTTCTAGATTCTAGGAAGTTGGAGCTTTATTTTCAATTGGAGTTGAATATAAAAGAATTATTAGAAAAGAATTAGGTGGTTTTTGTCCCGGAGTGGGTTTCCACCTTAAAAATTGTGTGCATTTATGTTCCTTTTGTTTGTCGCTATCATTGTACAAACACTGATAATAATTGAAGATTAACTAATGCTCTAATTGAAAGGAATACTGATTCACCCCCCTTCTCAGTATTTCGAACATGTCACAGGCCAACCATCACATTCCACTCTTTCGTCGGTGCATAAATAAGAGGTTTGGGTGAGGTGCAATTTATGGGTTAACCAAAAACTAAGTGTGATGCATCCTTCCAAGCCATTTCTCCCACAAGTGATGGCACCCGACATCTTAGGAAGAGTTGAAATGAAACCTTAAAAAATTATTGATACACACCCAAAAAAGGAAGAACATAGCATTTATTGCAACATTCACTTGTCATTTACCCTAAAAGAAACATGGAGAGAATGATAATAAGTGTCACTGATCTATCCCTATTGTATGCACAACTTCTCTACTCAATCAACTGCCAATATAGGAGGCCTTACTAATAGAAACAAGCAGATGTAGAAATAAATGAAAGATAGAAGAATAACTAGAAGAATGAGAATGAGTACACCTATGGAGTTGGGGTTCACATCTCCATTATCATTGGGGTGGACTTGGATTTTGGGCTTCTTGTCACGATCCATCCATGAACACCTGCCACCACTTTTGACAAAACCTCCTTCTTTATCTCTTTTCTCTTGACTTCTTTTATTACTAGGGACAACCACAAATGTAGATAGATATCTATAGCAACAATAGGCACCGAGGACATCAGAAAATTCCTCCCTCGCTCACGTTTTCCACTTTTTTTTTTCATTTGAATGCCTAGTAAATAGAAATCCCGAACATGTCGAACACCTACCACAACGTTTCATAGAACCTCCTTTTCTATATATTTTCTCATGACTCCTTCTATTGCCAAGACAACCCCAAATGTAGATAGATATATGTAGCAGATATAGGTGCCAAGGAAATTTAAAAAATCCTCCCTCGCTCACGTTTTCCACTTTATTTTCATTTGAATGCCTAGTAAATAGAAATCCTGAACACTAAGACGTGTCAACGAGGGAAATTTTTATTTTGGTCTTCTATGGTTTTTAGTATGTGTGAGTTGTCGGTTTGATAGAGATGCAAGAAGGTGGTATTGAAGGAGGTATTTCTACAGTAGGCAAGGTTTCAGAATTCTCCACGTGCTTGGTCTTGTAAGGACTTCTCACTCCACAAATTTATTTATTTATTTATTTTTTTTTTCGTCACACCTTAGCGATATATGAATTACATTCTTAATTATGTCATTGACATGCTTCAGTATTGCATTATTAACTATCTGTTAAGATGCTTGTATAATTTATGTACCTCATAGTCTCCTACTAAATTGTTCCTCTCAAGACATATTTTGTGAATTTATTTAAATATTAACTTTTGTCTTAAGCCCACTTAAACTGAATCAAATGTGACGATTTCCCCTTTGTAATGTTTTTAACACATCTATTATAAATTGATATATTTTATTTCTTTATTCTTCTTTACAATAACTTTTATAATGTATATATATATATATATATATATAGATATATGAGGCCTCCTCACTTAATATATATATATATACCTCATTATTCATCATTGCTTACCCCTACATCCTTCCTCATTAATGTATCAACTCCATCGTATTCATATATTAAAGGGGTCTACCTAGTAACAAAAATTAATCACAAAACATATACATATATTATACACTATATATTACTTCTCCCACCTAATTTAAGCTTTTCCCCACTTATTACGTTACATTGAGTTTGGTCTCATTGGTTCGAAACTGATAATCTTAGGGCTTATTTGAATTTACCCTAATGAAGGAGTATCTCATTAACATACTCGGTAAGTCAATGCTATTCCCGATGAGTAATAAAACCCTTACGTATGGCTTCATATGGATTCTATCAACATAATGACATACCATTTAATTGTTATTAGGGTTTGAGATTTTAATTGCTAACTTATTCTCCAATGTTACATTCTTACCTTCCTAGTGTACGAGGTTATTTAGTGTCACCTTCTCGGAAATTGATAGAGTGATGTACTACCAGCTTCATTAATTTTTACGGTGCAATCCATGTGATGTAGTACCACACTTTTTAAAATTGTGGTTTGGGTCTGTACCTTGGGATTTTCTATATTTTTTTTCGTGAACTCCACTCGACTTCTGATCTCCATCTCATCGAAACCAGTGTTCATCCTCCTATCGAATGACGCGTGGACGGTGTAGATTTCTTCCGCACTTAGTTTTTTTCTGTGGTGTATTTCTTTTGATGATTCAGGTTTTTTAGTGGAATTTTCATCTTTTAGTTTTGGTTGTTGTTGGGGATGGCTTACTGCGTCTCCATCCTTGCTCATCTGGAGGAAAACGAGAGGAATCCCACGCAGTTACACTTTGAGGTGCCTTAGCACGATTTCATTCCCAGGTAATTTGTTTTCCTTACTACTATATCAAATTTTGTTTCTGTAACCCTTGTTTTATTGTTTATTGGTTTCATCACTCTCTGCCATTTTTAAAATTCATGGGGATTATTGTGAAAGTGAGCATATGCATTTTCGATGCCTTACTTAGGTTCTGTTATCATTTTTTGATATTATGATGGAGTTTACAATTATCCTTCTTCATTTTCTGCTCATGGAAACTCAAAATTGAACTTAGATTAGATTTTTGTTTTATTTTGTTCATGAGAAAGGGAAAGGTGTTTCCCTTATGAAAGGGTGCAGCCTTCCGGCATTCCTTTCATACTTCCATGAAGTTGTAATTTACCGTGTCTTGAGTATGTTATGTCTCTTCCTAATCTGAAACAATATGATTTCTCCACACTTTAGTTATGGACATAGAATGGATTTTGACCTCGGTGTCTGTTTTGAATGTGTGTTTGTTTTTTGTTTTGGATGGTTTCATTGTCTCAAAAAATCTTCACTGAAATTTTTATATTGTTTGTAAGAGGAAATTCTTTGCCTGTTGGCTTTCCTCAGTTTTTAATATTTGTCATGTTTTACTTTCGTGAGGGATACATCACCATCTATTGACACATTCACCTTTGGAAGTGCTCAATAGTTTCTTCAGATTCCAATAAATCCTTATAGTTTAATGCGAAAAGTTTAAGGGTTACGCTGCACCCATGAGGTTTTCCCGGGTATATTGTTGTATTAGTTCATTTTTTAGGGATTTCTTACATAATACAGCCCTATGTTTTATTTATCCCAAAATTCAAAACCCTCTCATCTCTATCTTATTTGATGTGATTGCAAGCATGGTCATCATGAAGGAAAAACATTTCCGAGGTAGGTCGCTTTACCTTGTGTGACTCATATCTGTATTACTATTCTCAGTTAACATTTTATTTTCATGTTAATATATCTAATAGATTTCTTTGGTTTATGCAGGTATGTCCAGCTACCATTTTTTTCATCTTACAGTACAGGACTTGATTCCCCAAACAATAAACAACTGTTTTGAAGCTTTCCTTAAAGGAAAGTAAAATTTTAAAATCGGCTACCTTTCTGACCATTTTTATCATCCTTTTTTATCCCTTTGTGTTTAATTACCTACATTTGCTATGCTAAACTTATGAGGTAAATACCCCTAACTTGTCCAATTGGAATATTTTAATTAATGAAGTAAATTCATGGACTCTTACCTATTTGCGGCACTAAGATATGTGCTTGACTACAGTTTGGAGAACAGGAACCCTTGCTCCAGTGGTTTGCAACAGATTTGGTAACGGTCAGCTATAGGGAGATCACGCAGCTCGAGTCACGATTCCCTGGGCCTATTCTTGGCCCCTTGTTCTATCCTGGACATCTGATGTTTGTGCTGTTCCAACTAATGTGTATTTCTGAATGCGCAATTACCACGTTCCAGGGAGATCTGTTATTCTCCCGTGCTGTGTATAAAATGGATATTGTTCCTGTAAATGGGGGTTCTTGAAGGGATATTGTAATCACATCTTATAGATTAATAAAGTACTACTGGTTTTGCTGTTCTAAGCGTCTTCGTAACTAACGTAGCCCTGATCAGAGAGTTGGGCCCACTCTTTTGATCAGGTGCTGCACCTGTAAGTGTGTGAATTGTTCTTTGTTATGGTTGCTATTATTATTCTTATTGTTAAGATTGCTTTTGAAGTTCAATATTTGATTTCATCTCGCAGCAATGTTTTGAATCTTAATTATAAACCCTTGGTTAAGATGGATTATGTGTTTGTTCCTGCATATACCTTGCGTGTTGCCTTGAAAGGATACACTCCCGGATTGATAAAATTAATGTCAGATTAGGGTGGATAAATCATTCTTACCTAGACACCAACATTTTGGCGATGTTTCCGGGGAGGCTAACAAGGTGCAAGAAATGATTCAAACCAACCAGAGGGTCAATATCTCGTCCTGGGGAGAGATCGAGCTTTCTCACTCTGCTTCAAGTCTTGAGCATAGGTTTTGATTTTGGTTTGTTTATTTCTATTTCTGTTTTGGATTTAGGGCCATCTTCTTGTCCTGGGGAGGGAGGAGTCTTTTGACGCCCTACTCCAGGCCCTAAGTGGAGTTATTTCTTCTTCTTTTTTACTTTCGTGTGTTTTCTTGTGAGGAAACCTTAGCTTTTACCCTGGAGAGGGAGGAGTATTTTGACACCCTGCTTCAGATCTGGGAGTATTAGGTCTTCCTGTGGATCATGTTGTTTTGGTTCTTATCCCAGGGAGGGAGGAGTTCTTTAACACCCTACTCTGGGCCTAAAACCCTAGCTTTTTTTTCTGTTGTCTTTTTTTTTTTTTGCAAACTCTTTTATCTTGGGGAAGGAATGGTCTTTTGACACCTTACTCCAATATAGGAGCATTGTAGGTTCATACAAAAACCTTCCATCATACCAATTTTTGTATGAACAAAGAACTAAATAAGAAGGGCGGAGTGAGAGCCCCAAAAAGGGGAAGACCAGATCTGGGAAGAAAAAATTATATTCAGCAGATCATAGAAAAGGCAGAGTCAGAAGCATCTTCTCGCACAGCTACAAGGCCAGGGTCTAAGAGAGTGAAGTCCAAGGGACAGTCAGTGGATCAACCAGTGCAGGCCACAGTATCCCTTGGTGATTTGGTACAACAGAGTCCTCCAGCAGTGGAAGAAATAATCAGCAGTAGATCGGACCGAGAGGATCTTGCGCTAGTAATAGCAGAGGAAGAAATCACAAGTAGAACATTGACGGATGTCAGACTACTCTAGTAAGGGAAAGGAAGTTGTAGTCGAGGGATTGAACCATCAAGACACAGGAAGAAGAAATGAGGGGATATTTGTATTGCCAAGAGACTAGGGAAGTTCCATTAAAGCAAATCGTGTTCCAGTAGTGAGGAGTCCCCGGCCATCCTCCACAGAGCCTGTTGAAATCCCCAGTGATTATTGTAAGATATTTATGGCTCCCACAACCTCCACTATCAAATTTCCCATTGGGAATCTGGGATCTGGCACACCTACAAAGCTTATTCCATTGGCATCCTTACCAAACTTCCATGGGCTTGTTTCAAAGGATCCTGACACATTTTTATTTGAGTTTGACATAGTGTGCTGGGGGTATGATTACACGATGGATGCCCAGAAGTTAAATATTTTTCCTTCTACACTAAAAGGGATAGCTCTGAAATAGTTTATGGGCCTTGGAGGAAAATCCATTTCCACATGGGATGATATGCAAACAGATTTTCTAGAAAAGTACTAGGATTACCGCAAATCCCGGAACGTCAAGGAGGAACTTTCAAGTTCACACAAAAAGAAGATGAAAGTTTGGAAGATTGTGTGGAGAGGTTTAAGTACCTCTTATAGAGGTCAGGTCATTTTGATCTGGATAAGGAAATTTTTAAGGTTATCCTCCTTCGATCCTTTCGAGAGGACTCAATGGAACTGTTTAATATTGTGGGAAAGGGAGACATCTCCAAGGAAACCTTTGAAGGTATTTTCAATTTGTGTATCTAGTGCTTGAGGGGGCTTGCAAGGAATAGATTAAGGATCCGTTTAGTAAAAGGATATGGCGGGGGTGTTACAAAAGCAGAAATCGGGAACCTGCTAGACAACTTAAGGACAAATATTCTCAGTACCTTGTCAACACAAATGGACACATTGCAAGTAAAGCAGAAGTAGCTGCAACTGGATAGGACCATGGAAATATTTTGCCCGAAGTGCAAGAAGAATCATCTGGAAAGGGAATTCCCATTAAAGTCCATATAAAAATGTGACATTTGTGAGATGAATCATGTAACAAGCACATGCCCTTCCTTTTCGAGCCTGAAAACGGTGTTTCAAGGAGCAGGGGAGGACACGGAGAAATTGTACCTTATGGGTGCCAGGAAGTCGTGGCAACTTTGACCACCTATGGGAAATAGGGGTATGTACCCAGATCCATCTCAATATTTCAATAACTACAACATGAATCTCAAACCATGCTTTGTTCCCCTATGTAGCTGCAATACTAGTACCCATTGTGGCAGCAATGGAACCCTCAAGCCAGGGTGAGCTCATCATGGGCTCCAACTTGGCGAGGACCCTCTTTAGGGTAGTTTCCTCAAGATATGCCACAGTAGAAACTCCAATTACCCTCCAATGTGCCTCCTGGTAATCAGCCTGTACATCCTCAGCTTCCAATGCAGCTTAATCCCAATCCCAATAATAAAGGAGCCCATCAAGCCGATGTTCTTAAACTTCCTTCGTATAGTATCTCTACTGCATCACTGTATGAAATGAATTTGCAATCAGGTCGAACAGTCAATGTCCAACCCCCTCCGGTTATCATTGAACAACTTGATAATGAAGAAAGAGAGGCACATCCGACTAGTAGAGAGCCAAAAAAAACTGTTAAAAACTAGGTGCCTCCTGTAAAACAACATCAATCTGAACCACCTTACCTAGAGAGATTGATTATGAGTAAACCAAGCCAACAAGCTGAACTTTATTTATTAGGAGAATTGCATAATTTATTTGTTAAGATTCCCTTGTTAAAAGCTATGAAGGATGTGCCAATTTATGCAAAGACTCTTAGGGAATATTGTTCAAAGAAACCTGTGAAGAAAACTAAGGACCCCCTCACTATACATGTTATGGGAAAATTATCGGACTTCGTGATGGGAAAATCAAAACCAGTGAAATATGGAGATCCGAGGAACCCGGTTTTGACAGTACAAATTAATGGGGTAGTGATTCCAAATGTGCTGGTGGACCTGGGTGTTGCCATCAATGTCATCACCACTAAAATCATGCAAACATTAGGCCTTCAAAATTTGAAGCATACACCTATAGTGTTGGAATTGGAAGATTGATATACAGTCAAACCTGTAGGGAAGTTAGAGGATGTGACAATTTCAGTAGATGCATGGAATTACCTCGTAGATTTCCTGGTATTGCATACACAATCTTCAGTGGGCAGTCACCCCTTGATTCTGGGTAGGCCATGGATGGCTACTGCAGACGCTTATATTGGGTGTCGTTCAGAAAATATGGTTATCTCTAATGGGAATAAAACCAAGAACTTGGTACTATACCCACTTGTAGAACCAAATGCACCTAAAAAGTCAGCAGGCGACAAGAAGGATGTATCTATGGTAGAGGTCGAAGACGAAGAAATGAGATTGGTCCTTACTATCGGGCAGGCCCTTTAGTTGAATATGGAATCAGAAGATGACGTGATCACTTCCTTCATGAATGATCCTTGTTCCATTTCAGAGTCAAATCAATAGGTCTTAGAATCCATTCTAAGCTGTGAAACTTAGGAGGTTATTGAAACAGCGGAAGAATTAGAGGAAGATGTAGATGCACCTCATGAAAGCGTTCAAGTAGAGATAGAACTGGGGAAAACTCTGAATATTAATCCGGGTTTGTCAGAATCCCATAAGAAGTAGCTGGTAGATGTTCTTCAGAAGCATAAGGAATCTTTCGATTGGGATTATTTTGACATGAAGGGGATCCCTGCCAACTTATGCACCCATCACATATATATCAAGGAAGATTGTAGTCCTATAAGAGAACCTCGGAGAAGGATGAATCCTGCATTGAAAAACATTGTGAAAGAAGAGCTTCAGAAATTATTGGATGTGGGTATTATCTACCCTATCTCAGACATCCAATGGTTCTCACCATTATTAATGGTCCCTAAGAAGAATCGTAAATGGAGGATCTGCGTGGATTATCGAGAGTTAAATAAGGCAACACAGAAGGACCATCTTCCCCTACCATTTATCGATCAAGTTTTAGACATATTGGCTGGCAAGAAATTTTTCTCATTTCTGGATGGCTTTAGTGAATATAATCAAATCCAGATTGCTCCTGAGGACCAGGACAATACCACTTTCACATGCCCCTGGGGGACATTTGCATACTGGGTCCTTCCGTTTGGCCTGTGTAATGCCCCTGCAACATTCCAGAGGGAAATTCTGGGAATTTTATCTAATCTGATAGATGATGGTGTTGAAATTTATATGGATGAATTCACTCCATATGGGGACTCATTCTTAAAGGGGCTGAAAAATTTAGAAAACGTTCTTGAAATATGTATACAAGCGTGTGTCTCCCTGAGTACAGTAAAATGCCACATGATGATGGAAAAATGAATTGTTATGGGACATTTGCTTTTGGCTGAAGGAATCAGGATGGACCCAGCAAAAATAAAGGTAACTCTACACTTTCCAACACCTAAAACACCCACACAGGTACGTAGTTTCATTGGCTGTGTCGGTTATTATAGGTGTTTCATAGAAAATTTTGCAAAAGTAGCAGACCCACTATTTCAATTACTAACCAAAGACTCAGAATTTGTGTGGTCAGATGATTGTGATATAGCCTTCACAAGAATTAAATAATTATTCTGCAGTGCCCCGATTCTTAGAGGACCAGACTGGGCATTACCTTTCCACATTCATATGGATGCTTCCCAAATATCAATTGGTGCAGTACTAGGACAGAAAGTGGATAAAGTACCTTATGCAGTCTACTATGTTAGTAAGAATTTGGCCCCTACTGAATTAAACCACCTGGTGATTGAGAAAGAGTTCCTTGTTGTTGTTTATGCCATTAACAAGTTTTGAAATTATATTACTAGGCATTCTACTTTTGTGCACATTGATCATGCAGCCATCAGGTATTTAATGAACAAACCTATTACCCCTGGTCGTGTTACAAGATGGTTGTTGCTACTAAAGGAATTTGATATTACTATAGTAGATAAACCAGGGAAAGACAATGTGGTTGTAGATTTCTTATCTAGGATAGGACATGATGGTAAGAATACACTAGTTGAAGATAATTTCCCAGATGAGCATATTTTTTCAGTTTCTGCTAACACTCCATGGTATGCAGATATTGCTAATTATCTTGCTACAGGTGAGGTGCCTCATCACTTTTCCTATAAGGAGCAAAGGAAGATCATTCACCGGAGTACCTGATATTCATGGATGGTAGGATATCTCTTCCATACAGGGATTAACCAGCAGATACGACGTTGTGTGGCAAAGGATGATATTTATGAGATCTTAAAGGTTGCACATGTTGGACCCTATGGAGGACATTTTGCAAACAAAAGGACAGGTCATAAAGTGCTGCAGATGGGATATTATTGGCCCTCCATCTTTCGTGACGCTCGGGATTATATTCGAAGGTGTGATAGCTATCAGCGGATGGGACAACCTAGGAGAGCAGATGAAATGCCTCTCCAACCCCAGATATTCCTTGAACCATTTGAGAAATGGGCCATCAATTTCGTTGGACCCTTTAACCCACCTTCTCATCTTAAAGCCTACATCCTAGTTTGTACTGATTATGTAACTAAATGGGTGGAAGCTAGAGCAGTCATGAGAGAAATAGAGAAAGTAGTGGTAGAATTCCTTTTTGAAGAAATCTTTGCTCAATATGGGACTCCTAGAGAAATTGTATCAGACAGAGGATCACAGTTCACATCCCATATGATAGAGAAATTGATGCAGAAATATGGGGTCAAACATAGAGTAACAACCCCCTATCATCCACAGGAGAATGGGCAAGTAGAGAGTACAAACAAGGTATTGGAAAATATCTTAACAAAGACAGTAGCAAGTCATCGCCAGGATTGGGCACAAAAACTCCCATAAGCTTTATGGGCCTATAGAACGACATGGCGGAACACAACAATGTTTTCTCCATTTGAATTAGTTTATGGGAAATCCCCCTTGTTTCTGGTAGAATTTGAAATTAGCACACTCAGAACAGCTCTGGAAGTAGGCTTATATCTATCAGAAGCACAGAAACACCAACTGGAACAGCTGAATGAGTTACATGAGATTCGATCAGTAGCTGTCCAGAGAACTACTGTTGTTCAATAGCAGAGAATGAAATGGCATGATAGATTCATCAAAACTAAGGTGTTTCATGAGGGGGATTGGGAGTTATTGTATGACTCCCGATTTAAGGATTTCAAAGGCAAGCTTCGCACTTGCTGGATGGGACCATATCAAGTGGATGCAGTGTTCGACAATGGAACGGTTAGATTAATTACAATTGATGAGAATCAGACCACGTTTGTGGTGAATGGACACCGTCTAAAATTATACCATCGTTCAGCCTCTAAAGATGCCTTTGTCAAAACCCTTTTAGATTTAGCTGATCTAATGGTTATTTCAATAGAGGACACTCTCACTCTTCATTGTAATATATATATATATATATATATATATATATATATATATATATATATATATATATATATATATATATATATATATATATATATGATAATATGTGGTTATTACTTACTTGTTTGTATTTTGCAGGAATAATAAAGAAATATGGTCAGGAGGGAGGTAACATTTGGTGTGTTACTCCATCAATGCTGCTATAGAGATATTTTGTTTCATTGATGCTGTTACTCTGCAACTGCTGTTACTCCGCAAACTACTATTACTCCGTAGCTGCTGATACTCTGAAGTTGCTATTACTCGGTAACTGTTGTTAATCCGCAACTACTGTTACTCCGTAGTTGTTGTTACTCTGAAGTTGCTGCTACACCGCCAATGCTATTACTCTGCAAATACTGTTACTCCATAGCTGTTGTTACTCTGAAGTTGCTGCTACACCGCCGATGCTATTAATCTGAAGTTGCTACTACACCGTCGATGCTGTTACTCCGAAGTTGAAGCTACACCGCCAATGCTATTACTCTGCAACTGCTGTTATTCTGTAACTGCCGTTACTCCGTAGTTGCTGTTACTCCATAGCTGTTGTTAATCACTGTTGTCGTTACTCACTGTTCATGTTATTCACTAATATCGTTACCTGCTATGCTGATACTACGACAAATATTTCTGCTACTACTCCACTTTAAGGTAAGCCTGCAGGTACGTATCTATTGATTTTATGGATTTAATTAAATATTCCTAAAGGACGGTTAAACGTGCCGAGGACGACCGTCGTTTAGTTGGGGGGAGGGAAATGTCATAATGAATGACGGCGTACTTCGTAAAGGTATTCATGACACATGATTCCCACCTAAACAAATTTAATGATTTCAAGTACTCCGTAATCATACCGTATGAGTTGGAATGCATACTCATATGCACGAAAGTCATATCAGTCACCTCCCAACATGCCGCATTAAATCCTGAGAATATCTAACAGTACTACCATAATCTGTCATTACTCCCAAGCATACCAGTACTGTTCATCCATTATATCCGAAAGTGGCCATGATGTTATTTCAGTTGCCAACGGTTTGGAGCCCTGTCACTCCCCCCTGCCAGCTAACTGTAGTCGTCGTGCTGACTCTGCCCCTGCAGCAATGGGTGGTCGATCTATGCAACATGAACCTGATGATTCAACGAGAATCCAGAGTAATTGGGAGGTATGGAAAGTATTTGAAAATGTAGGTTGGGATGTTTATTTTGACAGGCTGAACGGATGGGATGAAGAAATCGTGATGGAGTTCACATTGAATTTGAAAGAAGGAGTTTCTTGGGTTCATGGAGTCAAAATTCCAGTGACAGAAGAAACCATCGCGGAAGTCAGTGGATTGCCGCAAGTCGGAGAATGCTGGTTTTCAAGGAGAACACCCCTCCCAGAACTCCCCGAAGCCTTTCTGCAAGCTGGAGAAATTATTGCATAGAAGGGTCGGGGATATGACAGAACTTCATTACCTCATCCATGGGGAGGAGTTGCAGAGGTTGTTATAAAGTATATGACATGTGAAGGAAGATATTATACCATCTTCAAATATCACCTCTGAATATTGGATCAGCTGCGATTTCCACAGGCAGAGGCTTTTTCAATGAATGCACCCTATTTTCTGTTAAGGAGCCTTCATTTGATGGAAAATTTGGCTCGGGGGGCGCGACAGGTGTTGGCGGTCCTCTCTCACCATGGGCTGGTCTAGTTGCTAGTAATGAATGCCATTGGGAAGATCCTGATTCCATGGGAACTGTTTTGGAATTCCACAGAGGAGGAAATAACAGCCGTTGCGGCTCCTAGGGCAGAAGAACCTGAAGCCATGTAGGAGGATGAAGAGGAGGATGAAGCCATACAGGAAGATGAAAAGGATGATGATTACATTGATCAGGAGGAGCCAAAAGAGATGGAAATGGAGACTAAAGAGTGTGAAGAAGAGATGGTTCCCCAAGAGCAAGCTGAACTCGTGGAATCGATGGAAGCTCCAGAGATATCCACAAGCAATACGGCCGAGGCTGTCCCACAAGAACTAGCCCCATCCATGGAGTCAGCTGAGCAAATAGATAGTGCGATGGGCACAGAGGTAAGCCCACAACAAATGAAAGAGGGAAAATCGGTCGACATTTTGACCGAGGCCACTCCACAAGGATCTCCTGTCGACATGGAACCAATGGAGGAGGGTAATTTGATTGAAGACGAAGTCATAACCAATCCGAACAGAGAAACCACAGAGGAAATGATAGGAGAACTAAGGTGTGAGGCTGACATTTCCCCACAAGAACCAGCGTCAACCTCAGGGCTAAATGTAGAGGATTTGTTCCAATTCCCCGTCTTTCTTCCTAAGGGAGCAAGGGTAACTCGTTCCCTGCAGAAAAGAGAGGAAGAATATTTTTCCATTCCTATGGCTTCGAATTTCAAATGAAGACCACGACTGGAAGATGCCCCAACAGGCATATCAGTAGGGGAGCATCGTACTGGGTCACTACTGGTCGCAGAGAATGTACATGATGAGAGAATGGCCATTGGTGAAGAGGAGGGACCAAGTGGAGCAGTCCCGACGAATGAACCAATGGAGCACTTAGGCGTGAAAAGAGTGAAGCAAGAAATAACAGAAGAAGAAGAGGCAGAGGAGGTTGGACTGACCATTGGCCCGACAGAGGCAGTCCTGAGGGATTTACCTCCAGCTGCCGAGGCAGAAGAAACACAGGTCAAGCAAGAAGAGGCAGAGCTATGTGGACAGCGAAGAATTCCCATCAAACAGAGATACCAACAACATTTTAAGGAAATAAAGTCGCTCAAGATGGAGGTAAGGGATTTGAGAAGGAAAGTGCACAGGATGTAGAAACGAATAAACAAGTACAAGTGGCGAGCCAATAAATCCAAAGTCGTTAGGGTGGAAGAAGAAACTAAAATAGACCCGATTGAACAATTGTTTGAAGCTAGAGATTATGCATTAATGGCCGAATTACCGACGTGGAAGTCTACTGTGGCTCAGTACAAGAATGAGATCAAAGGAACTGAGGAGAGAGCCTCCACAACCGTCTTCGGATATGTGGAGTGCATAGATATTATGAGATTAAGGCATGCGAAGCAGCAACTCAAGATGGAGCAGCTGGAGAAACAAGTGGTCGAACTGAAAGATGATAAGGAATAGATGCTCAATCTGGTGCAAGAGGTGATGTCATGTCGCCCCCTGCTTCTTGTTATTCTTTATTCTTGCATGAACATTTTCTTTTATTTTGCATGGAAAGCATAAAAAACAAGGTTAGTTATGAAATAGAAGATGGTGTACAATTCCTCCAAATCATGAGGAATCATGATGTGCCAACTCACCATCTAATGTGTGATTTTTACCTGCATGGGTATTTGTTACGTCTAGACAGAGATTTTAACCAAGTCCCGTATGTAGGGGACATCCATTTGAGGGCCCTCACCTCTTATGCTTTCAATCAAATCCATTGGAAGAAGGCTTATAACACTTTTGATTCTAATCAAGTTACAAAGCCATTTATAGTAAGAGGAGAACATGAGAGGTCAGATACAATGTACAATAAACACCATACCTTTTTGAAATTTGAGGAGAAAAAAGATAGAATGCTAAGGACACAAAGGTGGTGCCTCAACCTTTGTATCAATCAATTAACTATTTTTCAAAAAGAGGCCCTTGATTGTTGTCAAAGAAGGTGGATGATGTCACCGAAAACTTTCCGAAACAGAGAACCTTTTGGAGCACCCAACTTTGCGTGAGTACTCACCAGAGTACCCAGATATGGCATGTTTTTTCACATGTGGGATCTGGTGGATGGGCTTCGGTTTCAGTATCCTGTTATTTGGTTTCCTGCAGAATTTTACACCCCAGCATACAATGTTCTAGCAGATTGGTGGAAGGAAGTTCTCCTTTCAGATGGATTTAAAGTTCTGGGGACAGAGATGGCTTTAGAGTATGATCTTGCCGAGCTTCATGAAGCTCACAGTTTGCAGAACCCAGACCTACGGAGCCGGAAAACTGCATGAGGACATGCAGAAGGCTAGTTGGGGGGAGATGTTGGGCACCAAATCTGGCTACCTTTCTGACCATTTTTATCATCCTTTTTGATCCTTTTGTGTTTAATTACCTACATTTGATATGCTAAACTTATGAGGTAAATACCCCTAACTTTTCCAATTGGAATATTTTAATTAATTAAGTAAAGTCATGAAGTCTTACCTATTTGCAGCACTAAGATATATGCTTGACTGCAGTTTGGAGAACAGGAACCCTCGCTCCAGCGGTTTGTAATAGATTTTGTAATGGTCAACTATAGGGAGATCGCACAACTGGAGTCACGATTCCCTGGCCCTATTCTTGGCCCCTTGTTCTATCCTAGACATCTGATGTTTGTGTTGTTCCAACTGATGCGTATTTCTGAATGCGTGATTACCACATTCCAGGGAGATCTGTAATTCTCCTACGTAGTGTATAAAATGGATATTGTTCCTGTAAATGGGGGTTCCCGAAGGGATATTTTAATCACATCTTATAGATTAATAAATTACTACTAGTTTTGCTGTTCTAAGCATATTTGCGACTAAAAAAAACCTGATCAGAGAGCTGGGCCTGCTCTTCTGATCAGGTGCTGCTTCTGTGTGCGTGTGATTTTTTTCCTTGTTATGGTTTCTGTTATTATTCTTACTATTAAGATTGCTTTTGAAGTTCAGTATTTGATTTCATCTCATGACAATGTTTTGAATCTTAATTATAAACCCTTGGTTAAGACAGATTATGTGTTTGTTCCTGCATATACCTTGTGCGTTGCCTTGAAAGGATACGCTCCCAGATTGATAAAATTAATGTCAGAATAGGGTGGATAAATCGTTCTTACCTAGACACCAACACTTGTAATAACCCTGGTAAAAACATTCATGTAAAAATATATAATACCACGGTGATGGGACATGTATTCCAAGTTGAATGGTGGGAAAAACATCCTAGCGGGCGTTCATTCGGTTTATTATGGCTAAGGAAATTGACAAAGGAAAAGGAAAATGAAAAGGCAAATGCATGAGGCATTATTTGGAATTTTATTTAAGAAAATAATGGAAAATAGGAGAAAAGGAAGGTGAAAGGTCATAGGTTGGGAAAATGAAGGAAAATAATGGAAAATGAAGAAAATAGAGACCTCATTAATAAAATTTCTTCTGTGGAACAGTGGGAAAGGCTTGGTCAGTTCAGTTTTGGAGTTCTCATTATTCTCTCTCTCTCTCTCTCTCTCATACTCTTGAGCACTTAGAGTATTCTTGGAGCACTCTTGGAGAGTGTGGCATATTTGGATATTTGGATCAAGAAAGAAAATGAAGAGTAGGAAATCACAAAGGACATTGGGATCAACATCTACAACAGGTTCTGAGTGAAAGTACCGAGTTTCATGTATGATTAACTCACTAGTTTTGGCATGCATGTGGTTTCCTAATTATGATCTGTCATGGGCATGGAGGATGGCCGGGATTGAATGTGGGTTTGCCTAGACTTTCCATTTCCTGGAAAACCATGGTATTGTGGGTTTATTTCCATTGATTTTTTTTCTGGTTGGTTCTCATGATTCATTTAACCATTGGGTTGAGTTATTAGTTTCTAGAGCCTTGGTTGGAAAAACGCTATGGAGCCCAACAGAAAACTGTTAGGTTAAGTTACTAGTCCTTAATCCTTGGTTGGAAAAACATTATAAAGCCCTAGGCGGGTTGAGTTACTAGTCTTGGAGCCTTGTTTATACAAATGCTCTAGAACCCAAGAACAACTGGGGTTGATTTACTAATCCTGGAGCCTTGGTTGGAACAAAAAATCCGGAGCCCTGGAGTAACTTGGATGGAGACTAGTCTGTGATGGTTAGTGATGTCCAACCGTGAGGTGGAATCACTGGTTTGGGGTTGAGACAATTTGGTCTCTGGAGCCCTCGTTTTTTGTTGATTGATGTGTTTGATAAAGTCACACATTCATTCTTGGAATATGGCATGGTGGAGACTAACTGAAGTGAGATTTGTCTCAGCCATGTCTATGGTCGAGTGGAACGTGGAAGTCCCATTCCAGGTTGGTTTTTACATTAATTAATAAAAGGTTTAATGCCTTGGTATTTCATGTGTGTGTACATTGGTTTATATATGGATTATATTGTTGATTTATCCATGGTATTTATGTTGGTATTATGCTGGTTATAAGCATGTATTGTGACTGTGATGAGGTATGGCTCTCTCCATGTTTCTACCTATAAATGTTTACTTAATGTATCTATGGTAAAATTTATTAAATGATAGCTTATAATTTAGAGGAGCAATTATTATTAGCCATTCTCAGATTTGAAAGGGACCCCTTTTTGTTATTTCTAATGTTTATGCTTGTAGATGCACCGTGCGTGACAGGTTTGATGAAATTTCTGTCGTGGTAGGATGGGGTCAGGTGATTTCCTAATGAATTTATTGCTTCCATACGTTTTTTCCTTTGCTATTTACCCTTTCCTAGAGTTACATGAAGTTCTGGGTAGTGACATGGGCACAGGGCCTCAATTTGTGGCACAAATGTTGGAGTTGGGCCCATAAAATTGCTTTTTGAGCCTAGGCTGCTACCATAACAAGCTTAGCCCATGGATCAAGAGCCTTGGGCTGCTATCTTACCCTATTGTGCCCGTGGATAATCCTCAAAGGTCTAGAAAATCAATCCCCAGTCAGGGAATAGGGCCCTGGGAGGTTGGGTTACCCCCTGGGGGAGTTAATGATGCAGTTTAGGGTTTGTTTTGGGTGTTTCCGTAGGTTCCACTTCCTTAAATTAATATAGTAGGTTGAATATCATATTAGTAGCCTCTCGTCACATTTTTACCCCGGATTTTCGGTTACTTGGTTAGATGTGGGAAGAGTGTGTTACAGAGTGGTATCAAAGTGTGGTTGCACTCTCCATGGGTTGTGTGTGTTTGTCATGCATACCTGTCAATTGCATACGTGTTCCTCATGCTTATGTTATGTGTTCTTGTTGTAATTGCATGGTGTTGATGATGGTTGTATATGCATGTCAATGTCTAGTTCCCATTCTCTTTGGTCCATATCTGATACCATAGAGTGGTATCATACTGTTCAAATTTGTGAAAATCTCAATCTAGTCTCCTAAATTGAGCTCATTTAATTGTCAACCAAGGTTGGTAAACTGCTGAAGTGAAGTGTACTGTATGTACCTAGGTGTTTGTTTCTTAATGCGTTGTGTGTAGTATTTTATGATGTTTTTGGTCTTTTGGTAGTTTTATGTTCACAAGGAAAAATGACTAGAAAGCTAATGGAAAGGAGCTAATGATTAAAAACAGAGTGAAGCCTAATTGGTTGATGACAAATGACAAATGCAAGTGCAATACTGAAACAGAATCAAATCTAAACTATGAATAAGTAGAAACAAAGCTTGATAATGACTTCTAAACAAATGATTCAAAACATAAATTCAACTTGTCAAATGCTTTCATCAAAGGTGTTTTGAGAGAGAGCTTGAGACATGGTCAATTAAGTATGCAAATCCTCCTATCTAAACAGTTAAACAACTAACTTATAATGATGCAACATTTTGTCCTTGATTAGAGATTTGTTGAAGCATAATTGGAGTAAAACATTGATACCATCATAATATTTTCTACTCTAAGACTAGTTCCTAACTCTATTCTGCAACTTAGTTAAATGTCACAAAACCTTACTCAAGAGTTATTGATTTCTTTTCAAAGTAGTCTTTTGAGGAAGGGCTCTGTTTATGAAATGATAAGGAAATTGCAGAAGTACTTCAGGCCTTAAAATGATATTGTCTTCTGTTCATATGGTTATGGATCAATTGTAGATTTTAGAACAAGAAGATGTTTGTAAATAATGAAGGCTGTTTTGTTAAGTTTAACAACTGAAGTAGTCTAATATGCAGTGAATGACAACTGAATATGGAGTGCAGATGCAATGAGTTAAGCTAAGAATGAACTTAAGATGTCACTAATCTAAAACAATGCTGAACTACAAGTCATTATTAAACTCAAAATAAAATAACTGAGCATGAGTTAAGTGCAATTAAACTCCGGAGTATCCTAACTATGCTATCATGCATTATTCTATGGAATTATACAGTCTGTTTTTCCATCATGATTGGTATTTTGGAAGAGTTCCTTCTTTTGGAAGAGTGTTTAGAACAATCCTGACTGTGTAATTGAGTGCAAATGCAAACATAAAGACTGAAAGCAATGAAAAACTAAGATATCATAGCCATCTCCCACTCATCATTATGATATTTTGGACAAGCGTTTAAGAGCAAGAACAGCAATGGTACTTAGTGCAAACACACAACTAAAACATTCATTATCACGGTCATGCCTTGGACACCTTAAGAATTTCTTGGAAGAGTTTCTTCTTGTGGAAGAGTGTTTAGAACAAGTGTAACTGTGATAGTGAACAACAAAAATTACAATTAAATCCTACAACACTATAGCCATTTTCATTCATTATCATAATATTTTGGAAGAGCTTCTTCTTTTGGAAGAGTTTTTAGAACGAATATAACTACAGTGGCTAGTGAAAACAACTACGAATTCAAACTTCAAAAACGTAAAGGCAACTAAGATACTTATCTAAACTACGCAAATAAATTCGTGAAAGAGGCAGGGGCCCTCTACCACCTGACGGAATCTAACTCCAAATCAAATCAACGCTTTCAAAACAACACTGTCTGCTTCATTAAAAGAGAAATAACTTGAACAGAGCAATCTGCGTCTTCAGAAATGTAGCATCTTAGAAAAATCCTAACTGTACAATCCAGTGCAAATGCAAACATAAAGACTGAAAGCAATGAAAAACTAAGATATCATAGCTATCTCCTACCCATCATTATGATATTTTGGAAAAGCATTTTAAGAGCAAGAATAGCTATGGTACTTAGTAAAAACACACAACTGAAGCATTCAAGATCACAATCATGCTTAAGACATTATAAGGATTTTTTGGAAGAGTTTCTTCTTTTGGAAGAGTGCTTAGCATAAGTATAACTGTGATGGTGAACAAAAGAGATTACAATTAAATCCTACAATACTATAGCCATTTCCCATTCATCATTATAATATTTTGGAAGAGCTTCTTCTTTTGGAAGAGTTTTTAGAATGAGTATAACCACAGTAGCTAATGAAAACAACTACTAATTCAAATTCAAAAACGTAAAGGCAGCTAGAATACTTATCTAAATTACGCAAATAAATCCGTGCAAGAGGCAGGGGCCCTCTACCACCTGACGGAATCTAACTCCAAATAAAATCAACGCTTTCAAAACAACATTGTCTGCTTCATTAAAAGAGAAATAACTTGAACAGAGCAATCTGCGTCTTCAGAAATGTAGCATAGAATCTAAGCAAAATCTAGAACAAAATCTAGCCTAGCTCTCGGTTTCCGAAGTGTTTATATAACAAATGTACATAACAAGACTTGCCACAATTCCAGGATCATTGTCTTTCCTTATCGAAATCACATTAGAACTCTTGAAGTGGCTGCGTAAAAAGGAAAAGGGCATATGGACTAAGACAACCCTACTAGAAGTCTGCCTTCTTAAATGTGTTCCCACGTATCAAAACCATATCCAGAATTCGTTTCTTCCTTCATGGTGAGCAACGAACAATGTAGACATGACGTGGATTATGCCCATATGCGGTTTTTCTTGAGAGGCCACCTGGAACATACCCAAACGTGAAGACAACTGTACAATGACAAAAATCACAAAACTTAGCAAGTCACTACAAGATCATTCTAAAAGTAATTTTAACTAAATTCATTGATCAATTGGGTCTAGGATAGCAATGGACAAAGGAAAATGAGGTAAAGTAAGATGAAAGAAAGCACAATCTTGAGGCTCAACAAATAGTTCAACTATAGTATACTCAATTCTCCATCTTCAACTAGCTTATGCAAAGAGATATACCTTCATTTTATAGAGGAAAAGGAGGAGGTTAGGTTCCCTACAAAGGTGGGATGGAGGCCTATCCTTTAGGAGGTTCCCATAAGAGGTGGAAACCATAAACTAAAGGAGGGATTCTGTGGTTATTCAGTCCAACCACAACTAATGACTCATCCTCAAAGTTGTTGGAGTGGAATATCGACCTCTATTTTAAAAAAAAAATCCATAAACAACTCGACACGAGTGGGTAACTGAGACAGAGCACCAACTGGCACGAGGCCCAGTGTTAACCTTCCTCATCGGCGCGAGGGCATAACTAACTACTCGTGCCAAGGAAAAAACAACGGTTTTTGAATCTCTGCTCAGGGAATTGTCAACAGAAGGAATATTACTCTCATGTAAAGGGATACAATGATGGTATTTTCAAGGCATGACACTGCTTATTGATCACAGAAATGACCCTCCAATGGGCGAGATGGGGATTGCAGGGACAGTGACAATTTTTTTTGTAGCACTTATCCATTGGGCTAAGGAGTCAACAGAACTTTGAAAAGCTGAAACAAACTAAAAATTTTTGGCTAAAACAAATAACTTGACTTTTACTTGACAAAAGACTAAAACTTGTGAAATTTCTTTAAAAAAAAATGGATTGTTTGCAGAAGTCTCATGGACTTATCCTCAGGCTTCAAAATTTTGAAACAATTCCCTTATTTACTGAGAATCAAATGTAAACTGGTGTATACAATGACAATGAATTCCTTTATCAAGATTTCAAGAAACATAGTGCTTTAGAAACCTACCATTGGCAGGTCCTCCTAGCACTTCTTGTCCTTCAAGATCTTCTAGCAAAAATGATTTGTTTCCTCTGAATGCTACAATATTGTAAGGTCCTTTCCATAGATTGTCAAATTTCCCATGCTTTCCCTTTTCTTCATTTCTAGCATCCCATCTTAGAACAATATCTCCAATCTTGAAATCATCAGCCTTTGTTTTTCTGTCAGAAATATTTTTAATTCTATCATGAAACTTTGAAGTAGTGTTGAATTTCATTAGGCTCACTATCAACCTCCTGCAAAATCTTCATTACTGGAACAAAAAAATAAGTAGGGAAAACAATATCAATTCCATAAACATGCTGAAATGGAGACATGTTAATTGATATTTTTGTGCTCATTGTATCAACCTACTAAGCATTTGTAATCTTCTTGTGCCAATTCCTTTTTTTTTTCCTATAACATATTTTTGATAATATTCTCCAAATACTTATTAAATTATTTGCAAGTCCATTTCCCTGAGGATAATATGCAATAGAATGACCAAGTCTAATGTGATATTTGTCACAAAAATCAATCATATTATTGGATTTGAAATCAATTGCATTATCAGTAATAATATTGTATGGACAACCAAATCTTTACAAAATATTATTTTCAAGAAACTGTATGATAATTGAATCAGTTTCTTTCCTAGTAGGAATAGCCTCAATCCATTTGGTAAAATAATTTGTAGCAGTGAGAATCCATTTGTGTTGAGCTGAAAATGGAGGATGAATTTCACCAATAAAATCAAGTCCCCATTACTGGAATGGTGCTTGGACTTCAATTGGTTTAAGAGGCAAAGGTAAAAGTTTCATTTTTCCTTGAAATATCTAATGCTCATGACAACTATTAACTATTTTATAAACATCATAAAACAAGGTGGGCCAATAGAAAACCACTCTCAAGATTTTATTTGCTGTGGTTTTCCAATAAATATGACCTCCACAGTCACCTTTATGGAAATCTGTCATAACTTTCTCAACTTCACCTTAAACTAAACAATTCAGCAATATCCCACCAAGATCTTTCCAATATAAGACACCATTTAGAATGCAGTATTTTAGTGTTTTTAACTTAAGTGATCTTGCTTTAATTCTTGGCATGTAAGGAGGAGCATTCAGATGTTGCAAAATATATACAATATCAACATACCAAGGAGATAAATAAAATATCTCAACTATCTCAGGTAATGTTTCAACAATTTGTTCATTAGACATTGCAGCAATGAAGTTTATATCTAGGGCATGAAGATTAGAATCTTCCATCAGATTTTCTAGGCCTTGTCCCTTGATTAATTTTTTGGGCTTGATATCCAAATCATACTCTAGCAAAGTTGCAATCGATTTTCCTCTACGACCTTCTGGATCATTTTGTGTGAGTAATTCTTTCACAACAACATTTGGCACATAAGTAATGACATGAGAATATAAAATATACACTCTGAAATCTTTAAATGATCTAACTAATTCTAAAACTTGTTTCTCAATGATATTGTACTTTAAAGCATAATATCTTATTGTTTAGCTAAAGAAATCAATATGTTGTTTTGTATTTTTATTTTTCTTCTGCATTAAAACATCTACAAGTGTATGCTCTGAAGCAAATTATAAAATAATAAAATCAAGTGTATAGTATGGACTAATGAGAATAGGAGCATGAGATATAGCTAACTTGACTTGATTAAATGACCTCTTTGCTTCCTCAGACCATTTTACTTCAGTATATTTCTTCAACATATCAGTAATCTGCCTCAAATGTTCAGCAATATTGGGAACAAATCTTCTCAGAAAATTAATTTTACCATTGAAAGATTTAATCTCCTTTTTGCTCCTAGGATAATATAAATTTTGAATTTCTTCAATGCTTGAAGGATATACTCTTATGCCAACTTTAGATATAATATGCCCCAGTAATTTTCCTTCTTCCATAGCGAAGAGGCTCTTCTTTGGATTTAATGAAATACCAAACTTTTTTCACTTTTCAAAGACTGCCTTTAAATATTGTAAATGATGTTCATCTGTCTTTGAGAAAACAATGATATCATCAAGGTAAATAACTAAAAACAGATCCTTTTCATTGGTAAAAGAAATGTCCATTTCTCTTTCCAAAGTTTCCCTTGCATTATTCAAACCAAAAGACATTTTTGCATACATGAAAGTACCTCAAGTTGTGGTGAAAGCTGACTTTTCTTGATCATCTCGGTGGACAAGAACCTGATTGTATCTTGAGTATCCATCTAACAAATAAAGTCTAGATGATCCAACTACCCTTTGCAGAATGTGATCCATTTTTGGTAGTGGATAATTGTCTTTTAAATATACCTTGTTTATATTTCTAAAATCAATGCACAATATTATTTCTCCTGTCTTATTTCTCACAGGTACTAGATTAGACATCCAATCAGAGAAACGAATAGGATCTATAATTCCAATAGTGAATAATCTGTTTACTTCCTTCTGAATAAAAGGCAACAATTTAGGATTCATTCTTCTAAGATTCTGGTGAAATTTTTTTTGATCTAGCTTCAAAGGAATAGTGTGCTTAATAATACTTTTATCATAGACCTTCAAATCTAAATATTCCCAAGAAAAGACATTTGAAAATTGAGACATAAGTACTACATACTTAGCTTTCATTTCTGGACTCAGGGATTTAGAAATTTGCACCATCTAAGTGCCAAGATTTAAATCTTCCACTTCCACCTCTGTTGGTGACATAGTAGGTTTCCTTGCAACATGATCCTGGTCAAAAAGCTCTTCCAAAGGTATTAAACCTCTTGGAATATAATTATCCTTAAGTTGCAGTACTTGCATATCTGTATCATGAATTTCTTGGTCATCTATTTGGGAATTTATGAATTCTTCTTCTGTCTACAAGAACTTATTGATTTTCTCATCATTTTGAAAAAATTTCTAATATTTAACATTGTCAAGACAACATGGTGGTTTTTGACATTTATTTCATATTTTTTTGTTTGGATATAGAGGAATTTTTAACATACTAGCAGAAGTGGCCAGAGAATCAACAATAACGTTATTGTTTATAGGAATTAATGACAGAGTATATTTAGGAAATTTTTTAAGGATATTTAGGACTGCATTTCTGTAAGCTCTCATTCTGTGATGTTTGGCCTCGTACTCTCCTTTGAATTGCTTGATAACTAACTCGGTGTCGCCATATACAGAAATTTTCTTTGCACCAAGCTTTTTCAAAAAATTTAGACCAACAATTAAGGCTTCATATTCAGCTTCATTATTTGTGCAGTCAAATGCTAGTTTGTAGGAGGACATTCTAACATTTTGAGGGATATCCAATGATTGATTAATTGGGTTGTGAATCCATATTACAATACCAACACCTTCTTTACCCATGGCTCCATCAAAATCCATAGTCCAAAGACTATTTTCTTCATCTGGAAAATGTAAATCAGATTATTGATTTTTGTTTTCTTTTGGAGATACCTCTATTATATCCTAACTTTCTATTTTTTCTATTATTTTATTATTTCCTTCTTGAGGAGATGTATTCAATTCCAAAATTTTTGGCAATATTTTACAAAATTTTACCTCTACCAATTCTAAAACAGAATATGAATTTTTTGGATTTTATGATTTTTCTTCAATCAAAAAGTCTGAAGATGCTAAGCATTCTTCATTGAATAAAATAAAAGACTCTAAATTTGTATGTACAACATGAATGGGATGATTTTTAGGCCTTTATCTTGTACTAATAATATATTTCATCTTAATTTCTCTGTAAAGATATCTGAATTGTCCAAAGATAGGAATTGTTTCATATGAAAAGTCAAGCTGTAAAGTTCCTCTAAGATTTTATCCTAGCCATGATCTGGAAAGTAAAATTCCATACCTAGGTGGAATATCAGCCACAAAAACATCCATAAGGACATTCTTGGCTAGAATTTGTTCTAATGAGACCACGAAATATTTGATAAGACCAAGACATTTCACCCTTCCTGAATCAAATGAATAGAGGTCATGATAAGGTCTTGTGATGTCTAGTCCTAATTTTTTCACAATGTCTTTAGGCATGACGTTGTGGGATGCTCTAGAGTCAAGCATGGCATTGTGAAGAATGAAATCATGGATCTTGAGACTTAATTAAAAGGGAGGAACTTCACTATCTTCTGATTTTCCATCAACAATAGGACCAAAAAGAAGCTCAGGATGATCATCACTCAAGTTAACCATATCATATTTTTGATAAACTCTAAGAAACTTAGTAACTTGAAACTTATATTGATCATTCTTCATTATCTCAATTAAAGGAACAGAAACCTTCAGTTTAGCAATTTAATTTTCAAGGGAAAAATGAGCTGTATGTTTTTCTACATCTTTTAGTGATGTATCTTTATTTTTAGTCAGTTATTTGAATGAAGAATATTTCTTCTGCCCCCCTTCTTGAATTTCTTGATCTTTTTTTTTTATTTCTCGTGGATTCTTCATTAGCTTTAAGAGAAGTAGAAGCAACAGGTGATTTTTATTTGCCTCTGTTTGGTGCAACACCTTCTTTATGCAGAGTATTAGTTTGAGAGATTTGCTTCTTTTGATTGGAAACTATGGGAACATTTATGTTTCTCAAACCATATTGTCTTTGAACTTGTGTGAGGGAATTTTGATAACCTCTACGATAATACAAATTAAATCTTCATTTGACATGGCATAATTTTGGTCTTATGATGCACAAATTTCTGCAGAATATTGATCTTCTTCATTGAGGAAGAAAGGTTGATGATTTTCCTCAAATAAATGGTTTTCTCCATAAATTTCTTCTTCATTATCTTCATCAGGGCCTTCAGTATAATTTTCTTTGAAAGGTGTCCTAACTTTCTATTGACTTTGTGGATCTTGACCCCTCTATTCCATTTGTTTAATCCTATTTTGGGGTTGTTGATTTTGACCCCTGAAATTGGGATTTCTTATAGAAGGTTCAGTTTTTCTATTAGCACTAGACATCTTGTCCATCATTTTTTCCATGGATTAAATCAAAGTATCAAATTTTCCTTCTGATGAAGTGGATGTTCCTTCTTTTATTGTGACTCTTTTCTATTTTTTTACCTTATACTTTTTAATAATCAGATTGGCCTCTACTCTAACTTCATTTGTTTTCATTTCTTCCAAAGTTGATGGGTTTCTCTCCCTTAGCTGATAAGCCATATCAGGGTCAAAACCATCAAGGTAATGAATTAAAGCAAGGCCTGGGGGTGGTTTGATATTATTAGGAATTGAATCATATATATTACTAAATATAGTTATGAATTCTTGGACATATTCATTTTTATTCCTTTTCAATGCATTATATTCAACCAGGATTTGCAATGGATTTTTCTTCTCTTCCCATTTTTCCATGAATAAATAAATTAGCTATTGCGAGGTGCCAATTGTACCAGGTCCAAGAGAGTGAAACCATTTATTTTCTTCTCCAAATAAAAATTGAGTAATAATACACATCTTAGCATCATCATTGTCTACTTCTTCAAGATCTATAAATTAATCAGTTACTTTAGCCACATGTTGATAGGTTGTAATTTCTGATGTTCCATAAAATATAGGCAGTCTCTGACCATAATTTTGAGGTAGAGTAGTAAGATGACCTGGTAGAATCAATGGAGCAAATATGGCCATGATTAATGGAGGAGGTGGTGGAGGTGTGAATTGTGATGTGGATTGAATAAAAGTTTGCAAAGGTAAAGATGGAATGAAAGGAGGAACATATGATGTAGCTATATGAGATGGTGAGGTAAAAGATGTACCCAAATCCTGTTGCTGATATTGAAAATAGGATTTTTTATAGGTTTCTTGAAATTTGTCTACTAAGCCTTTAAGTTTATGGAAATTGGGCTAGACTTCAATATCAGTTTCAGACTCAAACGTTTCAGAAAATGGTGAAAATGACTCAAAATAAAAAGGGTCAAAAATAGCTTCTAAGAGAAAAGTTTCAGACTCAATTCTAATTAAATATTTTCCAGATGATGGGGAAAAAGCCAAATCCTCTGAGACAAACCTCGTAGGTAGGGAATTTGATTTAATTAATGGAGGAAAAACACTTCCTGACTGTCGAGACTTAGTACTCTATTTTCTCAAAATACTTTCAGGATTGTATACCAGGGGTGATGGAATAGGGTCAAGGTTAGACCTAGTGTATGTCTTAGGAGCCAGTTTAAGATCTGAATTATGTGTTTTGGCTCAGGTTTTGACTTCAGAATGTTCAGAAAATATTTCCCAAGGAATATTTAACAATCGTTCCATGACAACGGTGCCATAAATTTTATCACTCTCCCCAACTTCCTAAGCTAAAATTAGGAGTGAAGAAAGATAACCACAAACCAACTTTTAGCTAGGCAAATAGCCCTACCTAACCATAGAGGGCTTTCTCTGTGTCACTTTTTAAATATTCAATTTTGGGATAAGTACTAGATTTTAGGCTAGATATGAATTAATTTGTTTCAGAATTTGTTTAATGGTTTGTTTGTTGGATAAAAATTATAATCAGTGAAGCTAAAATTGATTTCAAAAACTGAATTACAGAAAATTGAGCAAGGCAAGATAGGAAAACTATTTGAGCACATTTAATTTGTCATTGGTGTACATTGGTAGAAAAGAGGGGCATGAATGAGCATTTTACTGAATTCATTCATTAGAAGAAAATACATTGTAAAAATCCAAATAAATAGAACATATAACTGAACTCTGTTTATAAACTGATAAGATTTTACACAGAAAATGGAATGGAAATGAAATAACAGAGAAAGCACAATGCTTAATAAAAATACCACATGAATCTCACAAAATTGTTGCAACTCCTCTGATTTCATTAATGATTGGTCCAAAGTAATACACAAAGTTTCAAAACTCGATTATCCAACAATAATACTTTTCACAACGAAGTCTTTATAGAAAAATAAAATTACAACAGTTACATTTAAGGCTATCATAACTGATTGCACTTTATTTTCTAACTAAATTCTAACTGCATCATGGAAATAAATTTAATCTGCTGTGCTGGCGCTGCTCGAACTGAAAACTGTTGATGAAGGAGATGTTTGCGGGCTGCACTGGCTATTAGTTAACTACTCATCTGGAAAATATTTGACTTTTCTGCTTTTACTAATTACTCTTGAAACTCACACAGCTTTTCGAGTTCTCTTCATCAAGGATAACTAATTTGATTACCCTACAGTAAATTTCATCTACTTCAGTGTATTTAGCAAAAGTGGGTTTCACCACAAAGACATTTTCGATCTCATACTGAATGTAAATTTCATTTCTTAATTCTCCCAACAGTGCATTTCCTATTAATGTGCCTTTAATATTTGAAAATTTGGCAGTATCCCTAGAAATTTCCTGAAGTCTTCTTCCATAGTCTTCTTTGGTCATCAATTATTCATTAATTAAAAAAAGTGAAGGAAACCCTTTTTGTGTTAGAGACTCTATTTTGCTGAAAATTCTCTGAACTGTAACCTCCAAACTGTGACATTTTTCTTCAAGTTGAAGAATCAAATTCTTATTTGTTATCACTTTCTTCACTTCTAGGATTTTTTTTTATTTTTATTTTTATTTTTTGTCATTAATGCCCAATTCATCCAGCTCATACCTTTTCTTTGAATTCAGAAGTCTAATAATATTGTTTGTTGTGGTAGGATTATCTCCCATTTGTTCTTTGATTGTTGTAATGACCTCATTTGCCTTCTGTATCAACTCCCTTTGCTCAAGTATGATCTATATACTTGGCCAAATTTCACTGATAGACTTTGTGATGTCTGCCCATATTATCTCTTTTACCTGGCCCAAAGTATTACCAATGGAAGATTATTTTTTCTATTTATGTAGCCTTTCAATCAATTTTTTTGCCCTCTGTGCTTCAGCTGCATGTGAACTATCAACATTAGATTTCGGTAATTGCGATAATTTTACCTGATCCTGCAATTTTTTGATCTCCTCTTCTTGAATGGAAATGTTCTAAACTTATTTTGTAAGCTTCTAAACTCCATCTGCAGTGCTTGCTATGTAAGTTTTAGCTATAGGAATGGCTACTAGTGGCACTGCTTCTAAAGGGACCTTTGATGTTTTTAATACTGCTTCTTTTTCCTTTATCATATTTTCTAACTCTGATTCCATCTGATTTAATTGAGAATTCTGCTCCATTATAAATTTCATCATTTCTGTCTTCTGAGTTTCAGTCTCTTCAATATCCTTCGCTAAAGGATCTTATGTAGCTGGATTTTTCAGTTGTTTTCTCAATGCAGCTATGTCAACATTTTTCTTCTTGATTATTTCTTCAATGAAATTGACATTGGATGAATCATACACAATTTTAACCACTATATCATCTAACGTTTTGATTCTTGTGTCCTTTGCAAATGAATACACCTTCTCCATTTTCAGCGATGATTATACATTTTTCAATGAAATCTGCAGTTTTGATAGACTCAAAGTAGTGTTAGTCAGAGTTGATGAAATCATCTCACTAGTTTTCTTGTGTAGCTGCATTTGATCTATTGGATGAATTTATTTTGTATCAAAATCAAATGTAGCCCTTTTATAATCAGCTTCTGACTTTGGTTGTGGGATTTGTGCTTGAAGGAAAGCAAAGTGCATTTTCCCCTTTTCTGAATCAAAGGCTGAAAGCAACCTACTTGGTGAGCTGGAAGTTTGTTTCCAAAACTGGTTATATGTACTTGTCTTTAACATTTCATTCTTCAGCTTTATCTCTTTGAAAGTGTCAAAGACAATATTCTCCTTTTCCCTTATAGTAGATGTGCTTGTCTAAATGGTTTTTTGCTGATCTTTAGAAACTGTTGTTTGTTGATCTTTAGAAACTGTAGAAATAGTAGGAGTAGTAGAAGCACCTTTATCACATGCCTGTGTGGAAGGAGGTGTCTCTTAAATGATGATGATTACTTCTTTTTATGACTCCTTGTTGGGATTGACCTTACGATTAAGCTTTGTCTTCTTCCTGTAATGAATTTTGAACTCTTTTCTAGATGAATTAGTAATTAGAGATGGTTGATATTCTATAACTCTTTTCCTTGATTTCCTGCACAATAGGAGTATGCAATGCTGATGTAGACAATGTCTGTTCTTTAGCTTCCTGTAGTGTACCTTCAATCCATTCAAGTTGATTCCTGTACTTTTCAATATCTGGTCTAGGTGTATGAAAATATGGTGTAGATTTATTCTCTACACTCAATTTTGAAATGACACCAACTGGATCATAAGACCATGTAAAACTTGGGCTAAATTGCATTTCTTTCAACAACTTATCTGCTTCCTCTCCTACTATCCTACTATTACAGATAAAAGGACCTATCTGTGTTTTAGTTTTAAACTGTGATTTCTTTTAGCAGAGACAAAAGCACTTCATTTTCATTAATCATTTGTCTAATATACTCCAATGCAAAAATCCTCATGGGGAGGAATTTGGGAAACTTATAAGGGGGAAGCTCACATCCATAAACTCTAATTTCTGTATAATTTTGGTAAAGATACAAATCTCCTGTTCTAGCTTGATTTGACAGTTGCAATACCTTTTTGATATCTTCACTAATCTTGGGCTTTGGAGTGATATTGAGTAAACTAAGTGCTGGATGAAGAAACAATTCCACAAACTGCTTATATGAATACTCTTTCTATTCCTTCATGACTAATGAAGTCCAAAAAATGATTGACTGTTGGTTTCCTTCCTCATCCAATTTCTGTAAGGAAAATTTAAATTTGTCTGCCCGAGATTACAAGAACAAGTAAACTAACACGTAGGCATAAATGAAAACCTCTTCAGTTGTGAATTTGACAAACTGATCATGGATAGAATCTGCAATAAAGTGATTGAAGTTAAAAATGATGGAGGGTCTGGAATTTGTGGAGAATATGGATAGGAATCCTATAATGGCTTCATCTACCCATTGGTCTAAATAATAACTAGGAAGGTAGGAAATGACTGTGATGATTTGTTTGGACCTTTCATGGAAAATGTATGATGGAAATGCAGGGTTTTTCTTAGGTAATGGCTCATTTTCAGTCATGAATAGCTCAAGAGTTTGAGCTCTCTTTGCAAAATCTAACTTCTGTTATATTTCTATCAAGGCTTCTTGAGAAAATGGTGAGGCATTCTTTGTGGTTGGTTCTTGCATCATTTTTTCAATGGTTTGGGCATTGATAGTCACTAAAATATCCCCTGTAGGAGCGATAATAGCTCTCTGGTTTGGCATATACCAATATTGACATCTTCTAAAAGACTCTGGGCAACTATGGGTATGAGGAAATATGAAATGTGGGAGTTTAGAATCCCATAGTCCTATGTCATCTGATTTATCCAAAAATTTGTCTTCTACCCAGCAATATAACTCAAAAATTTCAAGATCATACAAAGTTTCATGGATTTTGTGGTCTTTGTCTGATAAGGGAATGTGATGAAAATCAACTAGAGGGTGTAACAACAAACTTGCTGGTTCATTTGGTCCTTTATTCTTCAGAGGCATGGTTGGCTCTGTAGAAATGAAGGAAACAAGAATTTGTAATGGAAAACACAGGCTGTGACTGAAAAGAATCTCTATAGAATGAAAGAACGTGAACAGCTGGAAATAAAGGCTTTAAACACTGACGAATTTGATCTCTGGAGCTCTGGTTAATGGCTGTAAATTGGTAATCCTGTGTAGAGAAGTTTGAAAAGTAGAATAAAAAGTTTGAAACAGGCGTTCAATGGTGAATTTATGGGAAATTAAAATTGATTCCCATTTTAAAAGGGCGCGGGTAGGTTTCCTAACGGTTAGGGAAACAACAGGAATTAAGTTGATTAGATAGGGCACAATCCATGTTGGCATGACGTGATTTGCAGGAGGAGTGGTGGTTTCAATCAACGGATAAGCGAGATTTTAGAGGGGTAGCAAGACGGTAAATGGTTTAGTGCGGGGGTTGGGGGGGGGGTGCGAAATCACCTGCTTATGACATGTTGCAGTGGGGTCGGTCTTCAATACCACTCTTTTCAGACTGCCCCCCATGTTAAGTCTCCGACGATGTGGGGTGGGGGGGGGGGTGAAGTCTCATATAGGCCATCAGATGAAATGGAGATGTGATGGATGATTAGCTAGATGGAAATGGATTAACATGTAGCAGAGTTAAATGAAATGTGGGGTAGGGGTGTGATGAAGGTGATGCGAAATGAGTGATTTGAAAATACGAGAATGCAACATGTTGCACAAGTAGTGGATAATAATTGATAGTGGAGAATCACCATGTTGAAGTACAACACATAGGATTTAAAACCTATGGTTTTGAAGTTTTATTTTCGAAATATTAAGGATAGAAATTTGATAAAATGCAATTTTAAAAAGTTCTCTTTTTTAGTAAAGCTTTGCATTTCCTTCGAATACAACAACATAATATAAAAATTCTATGACACAAATTTTATTTCGGAATATAAAACAGGCTTGCTCCTTCAAATATACCTTTATGGATAGAATGGAGGTTTGACTGCCCTTTTTATTAAAAAAAAAATGAAGATTTTTCATGGAAGTTTAGACCCTAAATTTGACCTATATGTGATGGAATGACATGAATTTAGACCTCTGAATGGAGATGAAAAAATGTGAAGGAGCAACATATCATGATAGGACTCATTTAGTGACCAAAATTATTGTTGAAGACTAATTGAAAAAGCAAAATGTTTGACTAAAGACCTAATGAAAAACTCTTAAAAGAGCTATCTTTGATCACTGAAAAACTTTCTCTAACAGGTTTGAGTACCAAAAGGTGGATATTTTGTATAGTCATCCTCCGAGTGCATTTTTGACCCTGTGGCACGATCAAAATTTTAGATGCTTTTGGGGTTTCTTGTGGTGGTGAATTTGGTGTTGGTTCCACTTCCTCCTTTTCTCAGAAGAGTTTATTCTTCCCTTTCTTAGGAGTTGTTTTGGATTTCTCAAGTCGTTATTTTGTTGGCGAGGTAACTGGCCTCGTAACCTACACCTAAGGTTTCTTTTGCTTACTCTGTTGAGGCTCTTCAACTATTGCATCCTTGCTTACAGGTTCCTTCTTCTGCTCACTACCTTCTTTACATCTCTTTCCATTTGAGGCTAGGGCTTGTTTCTTCATAGAACAGCTAGGGTTTTCAAATTCCTAGATTCTCTAGGGGATTTCTAATACAGGGGTTCCTTCAGGGCCCTAGTCTTGTTTGGAAATAGAGTCGAGAGGTATCTTAGTCCCTTAGTCTAGTTTCTTCGAACATGGGCTAATAATCTGCTGGTGACCTTTGATTTGATTTTCTTCCCCAAGAAAATTTTCAGTCAAAATCTCTTCCCATATCTTTTTACATTGAACTAATTCATAAAAAACTATCATTTTGATAATACTATGATGGCATAGGATAGTTTCAACATTTTTAGTAGTATATTGAATGCCTTGAGCAACTTTGTACAAAATTCGATGAATGAAAAATGGAAAATTAACCTCACGCCCATCCATGAAATTTAGGAGGAGTCTAATGTGATAAAGAAAGACAACCACATACCTTCCCTCTCATGTGATGAACCTTTGCAGTGTAGTAATAAGTGGCCACCACTCCTCTTCTATACAGCTTCACAAAACTCCTTTCGACCAGTTGATAGTTTTGTTCGCGGGCTTAAGAAATTTGGCACAATCATCCCATTTAAGTGACCCTCCTTTGAAGTACCTTTCATCTGTCAATGGAAACCCAATTTCCTTACTTATAAGATTTTCTATAACGTTAATCCTAAGATTACTGACCTCTACTACTTTTCTGTCTAAGCTCTATGTGAACGCCATGGAAACCTTTTCATGATAACCCTAAATTTTTTTGAAGATATATATCCACCCTTTCTCCTCAAATCGACTCTTACAGACTGCATATTATGGGCCAACATGGAATTAGGCAAAGGTGGGTTCATGTCGGTTGGGACCCATGTCGACGATGAAACAATATCGAAGGCAAGGAGGAAGATGTAGGGGTTCACAGGTCAATTAGCCACTAGATTAGCAATACCATCAAGACAGGAAATTCCTTGTTTTACGGGGTGTTGAGATTGCAACAAGATGATGAGCTTAGTGGAAAGGAGTCGCCTTCACTAAGTGGGCCCGCAAGCTATTTTTGGCGCAAAGTCTATTTTTAGACTATGTCTATTTTTAGACATATGGATCATGTTCTATGAGTTGAAGGATGCTATTTGTGGATGGTTGGTCAAGTTGGAAAAATATATGGACTTCTATTTTTAGACATATTGGGCAGAATCTATTTTTAGATTGCCAGTCTAAAAATAGATATGTCGAATATTATTAGCTCTAAATAATATTTGGACTCTAAACATTATCTTATTCTCTTGGAGCACTTCTGGCTATACGCATGTGGCATGTGAGTTATTTAAGGAATTACGCTAAGGTTAAGGGTTGAGCTATTTTATTTTTATGGATACTTCAAATAGGACTCAGTGGGACAGCCTGGGTGGAGTCAGATTTGAGGAAGTTAGTGGAGTTGTGTTCAGCTTAACTAATGTAAACATAGTTGAGCTATTTGTATCTAGTTTTAACTAATTGATACAATTAGTGAGAGTGGTGTGAATTAATTATTAATTAATTCACTAATTATAAATCATTAATCAACTAAAGAATGCATCAAGCTAATTTCAAGCAGATGATTGGGCCTATGAGACTACAGTAAAATAGGTGAAAGAGCAAAAGAACTATCACTAGATTATGACCATCGTCGCAACACAATGCATAGTGCAGAAGCCCATGAGGATTTTACATAAGCTGTGCAAGCGATCTATTTCATGAAGCCATCCCATAGCATTGATAATGCAATAGAGGCTGGCTATCAAGTGGCAAAATATTGGAGCATGTGTTTTGCTAGATCTAGCTTGATAGTGTGTAGCAATTAGAGGTTGTGCTGAGAGCTTGTGAGGAGATTTGTACTATGATTGTTACATGATCTCCATGACATATAATATACAGATAGTTGGGGTTTTCAGCTTTAAGCTTTCCCATTAAATATTGTGTTCATATGTGTGATTGTTTGTGGTTTTAATGTGTGCATGCAATTGATTTATTTCCGCATGTAATGATCAATGGTAGAAGAGATTCTGTATTATGCATGAAGCTAAAATATTGTGTGATCAGGAGAATATCGGTGAATAATATATCAGTTATTCAAATTTCTACATGGTATCATAGGTTTATTGATCATTGGAGCAATTGCAAAACATTGAAGCGGTTGAGTTTTGTGCTGGTGGAATTTGAATTTGCAGTAGTGTTTTCTTGGTGTTGAAGTTGAGATGTATTTCAACGGATTGTGATTGGAGTATGCCCTTGAGGGTAGCTCTAATTATATTGCATGTAAGGACAGGATGGAGGCGGTGCTGGATGAAAATGGGTTGAAGGAGTTCATAGATGCAGAAATTCCAAAGCCTACTTCTAGTGATGCTGCTGTACTTGACGCATGGCAAAAGAAGACAGCAAAGTGTCGAAGGATTTTGTTGGAGAGCGTGAAGGATGACATAGTATCCAGCCTTCATGGTAAGGCATCTCCATTCTTGATCTAGAAAGCTTTGAAATATTTATTTCAAAGCAAGAGCGATCAGAGGAAGTTGGCACTCAAGGACAAACTCAGGAACATAAAAATGGAGAAAGGCTACAGTATGCCCAAGTACCTCACGAAGTTCGTCCAATGCAGGGATGAGTTGGGAAGTGTGGGGGTTACTGTTGATGACGAGGACTTGGTGAGCTTGGCTCTCCTTGGGCTTTCGAAGAGTTGGCATTCCTATCAGGACTCTGTCAATGGTCGGGAGAAATTGCCAGGATGGGAGCGACTTTGGTCGGATCTTGTGCAAGAGGAGATAAGGTGGAGTAACAGGGATGGATCTTCATCAAAGAACTCTGATGAAGAGAATTGCACTTTGGCTGCCAAAGAAAAGAAGGGGAAGAGCAAGAAATACTCTCAATCCGGTGTGAAAGGCAAGAAGCAGGACATGTCCAAGGTGACGTGCTTTCACTGTCACCAACACAGACATTATGCCACTAATTGTCCACAGAAGAAGAAAAATAAGCAGGCTGCTGGGACTGCAGCTGGAGAGGCCTTAGCCTCACAGTTTGAGCTATATTTTTCGCTGATCACATTCTTGGTCTCAAGTATGACGAGATCAGTGTGGTTTCTTGACAGTGGTGCGTCTTTTCACATGATAGGAGATCGAAATTTTTTTAGTGATCTGGATGAGAAAGATCTTGGAGTGCACATCGAGATGGGCGATGATGGTAGATACAGTGCGACCGGTATCAGTACCATTTCCTTTGAGAGGGAGTCTGGTAAATGCTTCGTATTGAAGGAAGTGATGCATGTTCCAGGATTGAAGAATAATCTTATCTCTGTGGCGATGTTAGAAGACAAGGGATATGATGTTGTCTTTAGAGAAGGAAATGGTTTCCTGCGCAGTAAGGCAACTGGTGAGACCCAGAGGATAGGGATTCGAGTTAAGAACCTTTATC
This sequence comes from Pinus albicaulis, assembly GCA_034641835.2. Classification (NCBI taxonomy): domain Eukaryota; kingdom Viridiplantae; phylum Streptophyta; class Pinopsida; order Pinales; family Pinaceae; genus Pinus; species Pinus albicaulis. The sequence continues at coordinate 73,137,311 of CM076572.1, read as the reverse complement.
AATTGCAGGTAGATGGCTGTGCAGAAATGGTAGGCAAGGCAGAAGGAGTGGTGAGCCGGGATGATGGCGAGTTGTGGCACCGGAGATTGGGCCACCTTCACCATGGATCTTTGAAGATACTGCAACAGATTTCTACTGGGCTTCCTAAGGGTACTCTTGCGCAGTCAGATCAGTGCAAGGGATGTACCTTGGGAAAATTTATGAAAGCCACCTTTCACGAGAAGGATAGTCATGCCATGACGATCCTTGAGAGAATTCACACAGACGTGTGTGGACCTTTCTCAGTAGCTTCAACAGCAAAGCACAAGTTGTTATCACTCAGGTTTTCCTAGAAGTTGTGTAAGAGGAAAGTATACCCGAGGTAACCACAAACCAACCTTTTAGATGCAGAATCTAGCCAATCTGCATCCAGAGAGGGCTCTCTCTTTATGATTTATCTTTGTTCTTTAAAGGTTTTAGGCTAGTTATAGATTCAAAGTTTGTTTTGGGAAAATGGTGGAATCCGCAAACTAAGGGCAAGGCTGAGAGATTTCAGTCCATTGGGCTATGGAGTCAAAGGATGGCTTTACTGGACTTCTATTCTACGCACAAGATGGTATTACAGGGCAAGATAGCTAGACAGAGAACAATCCTTAAAATTTAAAGTGGGTGGGATGATCTTGAAGAGATGAAAGGCAACTAAGAATCTTTCACCATGTTCAAAGGAAAGAAGTGAATTGACTACAAACAAAGAGCAATAAAGGATTCTTTATTATAGCAATCAACAATGCTTAAATTAGCGAAGCAGGAGCATTTAAGAATTCATGCTTATAGCTAATTTAGAAGAAAACATTAAGAACAATCACATTTGAAAACAGAGTACA